>JAUPMG010021814.1:0-15114 GCA_031762675.1 Pachysandra terminalis | reverse complement strand
ATAACCACTCGATCATAATAAAGCATCTGTATCAAAAACAAGAAGACTTAGAATGCAAAGGTGTTTCTAACTAAAAACATAGCAACAAATTCCATCACATAAGTTAATATTACCTGTAAAAAGAGCAGGAAACCATTGACGCCTTTCTTTTTTCCACCATGGAACTCTTTCACGTGGACCAAGAGTTTATTTAACAAAACTTTACCCTAACTATACTCCCCGATTTTGTTTACATCCAATAACAAATCAACAAAGTCTGAACTTACATCGAGCGAACTTGATGGACAAACAATAGTACATATAGCGAAAAGGACAAAACATCGTAAGAAATCATCGTCTGATAGCAGTTTCTTCAATCACTCCTCCAAAAAATTAAGACTTATACTACCATTCCTTATTTCAAAACTATTGCACAAGTCAGCTAACTCCAAAGTCTGACCCCCCGATGTGTCGAACATGTAAACCATGGGACGACAATCCCATGATAAAGTCAACATCACTAGGATCAAACATAATTACTTTGTTTGATCCTAAGGTGATGTACTTCTTTATCGTATCTACCCTCTCAACCAACCATAAGTATAATGACCTATCCAGCATAGTACATTGTAGGCTTAACAGCCCACCAAATCCTACGCTACATATCAAATCCCTTTGGGTCTCATTTAAATTTAAATCTTGTACCAACTTAACAAATCGGCCGGGAGAGCATCTCGAAGATATAACAGTCTACAAATAAACAAGAAAGAAATCAAATATTAGGCAGCATATACACAAAGCTACATCATTAATAAAATTTATTATAATGGAACGTACCTACCTTCACAAACAAAGAAAATTAAATAAATTAAAGCACTTTAACCTGTTTGTGTTTCTTGTAAGAGGCACGTGTGGGACCCATTCCGACATGAGCTTGCTTCTCAGCAGCGGCCATCTTAACATATCTCTCATTCTCTTCAGCAGGTAAACTTTTCCAAGAAAAACTTGCCTGCCGTGTAATCTGAATCAAACAACAAAAAAAAGTTCGTTATAACGTTCAATAATTATTTACGTAATCAAAAATTGTGATGAAAGCAAAACTAACATTTGACAATCTATTTCCGACTCTTGAGCCTATATTATCTTTCATGTGTTGTTTCACGAAATCTTGGCTGCATTAACACAAGGTAAAGCAATAGTCATTGAACAAGAACCTAAGCATGCCATTAATTTAAAAAACAATTGTACTATAATACAGTTACTTGTATAAAATCCAACATTTGAATTTCTAGCCTTTTGCGAAGTACTAGCATCTGTCGATGAATCTTTTGACTTTGATACCTTTTTAACCATTGTATTTTATAATGCTACAAGAAAATAAGCGATGAGAACGAGAGAGGAAAATATCATTAATAACACAGATAACACACTAGAATTTACAATCGAGAAAACCAAGCCACACTATGGCACACGGAACATGAATCCAAGCTAACCAAGTCAGCACATCAATAGATTTCAACAACAAATAAATACAATTTCTAATTGTATGCAAATAGGAAAAAAATAATATTATAGTAGTAATATAATATTAGGAACCACTTTCTAATTGTATGCAAATAAGAAAATATTTAATATTAGGAACTGCTTTCGAAAAAATTTCTAACGAAAAATAAAGACACTTTCTAAACGTATGCAAATAGGAAAAGATTTAATATTTTAGTAGCAATATAATATTAGGAACTACTTTCGAAATCATAAGAAAATATCATCGAAAAATTAGTAGTAGCTTATGCTTTTCAAATAATAAGATTATGGTACGATAATGCCTACTTATGCAATGCCTAATTCAACAAACCACATATCCTGTGAATATAATTATATCATGACCAAAATTTGAACATAATTAGGACATCTCAATTGCATAAGATAAAAACCTCTGAACTTTGAGGACTATAACATCATGGCCATATGGAGGTCAATTGATTACTGATTACTTAAAAAGGTACGATGTGCCTAAAAAGAACAATGGTTAATTGATCACAAGCATTCAAGCAATGTGAAACTCTGCCAGGGAGTAATTAAGGGCATATACTGGTTAATTGATTTCAAGAAATACTTTGTGAAGAAAAAAAATATTATTTAAAAAAAGATTCATACCTTGGTTAGATTGAGCCTGAAATGGATAACTAGTCAAGCAATTCAAGAATCGTCGATGGAGCAGAAAATTCTAACAGTGGCAATACCTCCAAACCCAATGATACCCTAACCTCGACAACCAAATACTAACAGAGGGCAAAATTCTACTGCCAACGAATCAGTTGATTGAATGAATGAATCCAAATGATAGAAATATCATGAACTAATGAAGGAAAACATAGAAAAAACAAAGGGATCCCAAGACAAAGAATGAGAAACAAAATGTAAGGAAGAAGATGGAGATTAAACCTAAAGGTAGGATGGAAAACCAATGGAAGTCAGGACAATACCTTGATCCCAAAGAAAATGACGAATTGACAAGGGAGAAAAGGAAGAACACGAACGAAGAAGAGAAAAAACCTTTGGTTCGATCCAAAAAGATGAGGGATGAAGACACTTTCATTGTTTTATAAAAGGGGGTACAATGGACATTTCCCTTCAATTTAATTTGTATTAAAAAAATGTGGAAAAGGACAAAAGGGCATGTTAGGAAGGAGTCGTCCTGCTACAGTGCAGGACCACTCCTTTTAAAAAATTTCCAAAAAGTACAAGCAATCCAATTAGGGTCTAAAAAGCATGTCTGACTTTTACTTAATCCTATAAAGTATAACTAAATATGAGTTCCCCCATAAAACGATGTATGAATAGTGGGAGCAATAACAATTGAACATCTCATTATGAATTAAATACTAACTAAGAAATCCAAAAATGTAAAATTAACATCAATCAGAAATATAAATCTCCTATTTAGTTTATTACATCAAATCCGAATAATTCATAAAAGAAAACTCCCTAACAAAAGCAATCACAAAACTTAAATCTACTCCTAATACTAATATAAAATCTTCATCTTCAAGTTGTTGTTCTTTTCCTCAAAAATAGTAAATGTGGGGTGAGCATGATAGCTCGATAAGTTAGGAAATATTATGGAGTCTACTAAGGAGATATTAGGCTCCAGTCATCACACACATCATACTATTTATATAAATGTAAAACGGTATTTCTTAAATCAAATCCAAACCATGAATTTTTGGAACAATTGCATCATATATCCCTTGCAACAATAAAATAAATAGCAAGCTCAAATCATATAACATCTGTAGAGACTCAGATCCGGAAATTAAATATAATAATTAATGTGTGATTAATTAATAGGGTCAAATAATAAAAATAATTAAAAAGGAGTTTTATAAGAATCAATTAGAATTTTCTTGAAATTATTAGTGTGGTTTTATAAGCTAATTGGATCAAGGGGGTACTTGAAACAAGTATATATAGACTTGGGGTCTAAGTGTAATTAGACTAGGTTATGGGTATTAGAGGTAATTCACAAAATTGTAATTCAAATGCTAAATGCATAAGGGAACCTGGTGTACATGGATTAGAAAATGGGAGAGGAGGAGGGGAAGTTACTATAACTTCTCCCACACTTTCCCCATACGTGGGGATTAATATTGGAGGATTTCTATATAAGATTAACACTAGAATAGAGATTAGAGATTGAAGGGTTAGAACAGAAAACCCTAGCCGTCACCTTGCTTGGAGAAGAAGAAGAGGAAAAAGAGGAAGAGGATAGATTCCAGATTTGAACCTAAGAACACTAGGAGGTAAGTTTCATTTTCTGTATAATTCTCTTGGAACATCGTGATTGTCTTCCGGTTTTGAATATGTAATTCTTGAGTATGACTCCCGAAAGCATGATTTTGTAGTGTGAGCATGAGGATTTTAATATATCGAGTCACTTCTTAATCGACTGTGGATTGATTGGTGCTTATCTTCATTCTTATGTGATTCCGGATTGATTTACGTAACATTGGTGATAGAAAACATATCTATATATATGATGTTAATGTAGCTTTTACCTCTTGAGTTGGCATAAATTATGAATTGACATGTTTTGGTTTCATTATATGATTTTAGATTGAATCGGGTTGAAGGTTTCGATGTTTGGAACTTCCGGGACGAATCTGGGATTCAGTTCCTGTGACCCCTCAGTAGGCACCAGTACACCGGTGAGGCTGCCGACAGGGGTCTAAAAACACAAAGATTTGATCTGTTAGCAGGCACCGATACACCGGTGGTGCTATTGACAAGGACCTAAAATGCACAAGATTCACCCCATCGGTAGGCACTGGTACACCGATGGTGCTGCCGACGGGGGTATGAAAGGGGTAGAGGTTGGAAATTTTGGTTGGTTTGGTTTAGAGGCTTGTGCCATGTGATTGTTATGTGGACTTTGGAATCAAACGATGGTCAGAGAGCTTGGACTTACCTGCGAGGAACCAACTTTGAGGTCCATGGCGTACTTACACCAACACCTAGCCTAAAGACTTGACCATGACTTGGGGTTGTGACTCCATGTGTTGGGATTAAAATCATGGACTGTTGATGTTGTTTTATTTTGATTGGTCTTATAAGCATGTGATCTATTATGTACTTGCACTTGTGGAAAAGATACACGTGATGGCATTCAATGGATTATTTGTTTGTATGGGCGCACGGATAGCTTCCAAAGGGTATTATCACTGGAAATCCTACTGATACTTGGGCACAAAGGCATCCCTGGGTCTAAATACCTAAATGTACGGTTGGGAACCCAAAGGTCTCACTTCGAGATCCGTGCCGCCAGCATAGGGATTCATGCCACGGGTTTCGGGGCGCGACAACATCTAATACACAATCCACCTTCATCCCCCAAGGCATCACACACAGTTCCTGTCATGTCCTAAAATCCGAGATATCGATCTCCACGATCTCGAGGTGCGACTTTGCAAATCCAGCCCATGGATCCGGCCAATTGAACTAATGAGCCAACAAAAGAATGCTAAGGCGGAAGCTACTATAACATAAATAAAAACCAATAACCAATCAATCATCATTACATCATTGATCCAATCCAAAACCAGAAAATGAAAATAAATCATAACCCTTTAACTAAGCTTATTACAATTCAAATAAAAAATAAATCGACTAGTCCTACTACGCATCATCACTTCAGTCCGTCTCCTTAACCTGTAGAATGTACAACGCATAAAAAGGCGTGAGCTTATGAGGCCCAATAAATAAAACATACATAATCGATAATACCATCGAATACAAACACCTACTCATAGAATCTGCACATAGATATTCATGCTTATGAAAACAGTAACTTACAACATGTTATATCGAATACTACAATACAAATCTGAATTAACACTTCACGTGAGAATATAAACAGAAATAATGAGATAATGCTATGAATGATGAATATGTTATGATGCAATGATATGAAATAATGCAAGAATGAGTCATGCACAATGCAACACAACAACCTAACGCTAAATGCATGCACTGTGATCAAGTCGGCTTAAGATTATCCATGTCAAATCTGCCGAACTTACTTTAGTGACCCTTGTCCTTAAATTATAATTAATATAATTTAATTATAATTAATAATGATCTTTTGTGAAAGGTTATAAAGAACTGTATATCTAATTAACTAAATTGGCAGTTATTTGTAATAACAACAAACTATAAGGACCACTGTGCTAATATTGAAAATATTAGAGTCACTTATGTAATTTTAACTTTTATGGCGATTAGGGCTTTTGTGTTTGACCCATGAGACAAGTGGGTTGGGATGATCAAATGGCCAAGTCACTAAGGGTAGATTAGTCACAGTTCAAATTTGAAGTTGAATTTGAATTAGATAGTTTAGATAGAGATGGAATGAATCCTTGATTTCCTCCACCTTCTAACTAGTTTATATCGTGGGTTATGGGAAGTTCCTATAGCCACTTTCCTCTTGGCTTTTTGGTGTACACAACCAAGAGAGAAAGGGAGGGTTGATATTAGGGTTGATGTAGAGAAGAGAAGAGAAAGAAAGAACAAAAGAAGAGAAAAGAGAAGAAAGAAAGAAGAATAGAAGAGAAAGGAAAAGAAGAAGTTGCGGATAGAAGAGGACTTTGGGTGATTTGGTGTTGTTGGAAAATCTACAGAAAAAGCTTTACAAGGTAGGTTTCCTTGGATCTCCCTCTTTGCATTATCATAGAGATCTAAGGATAGAAATATTAAAGAATATGTGATGATCTTAACATATTGTGTATGGTTGGGTATGAGCACGAGTGTGAAAGTAGATGAATACGTGTAGGATTTGGTGTATGTTGACATGAATATTAATGTGGAATGATCTAGTGAATTCTTGACCTAAACTCAAGTTTAATATATATATATATATATATATATATGTTGTGCATTAATGTGTAATATAGTTGTAATGATGAAATTAATATGAAATTAATGAGTACGGGGATGTTTGGTTGACATATCAATGTTATATGATGAAAAGTATGATTAAATTAGGATTTTTGGGGATTTCTGGAGAAATACGAAGTTCGGCCTTGTCGGTGGGAGGCCGAACAAAGGACCGGTTTCGGCCTAGTCGGGGGTCGACCGAGCGGTGGACTGAAATCCACAAAAATGACCAGAAAGTCTCTAGAATAATGAGCCGAAGTTGCGGGTCGACCGAAATGGGAGCCGAGGGTCTCAGCCCTGTTGGGGATCGATCGAACGTGGGGACCGAAGCCCAATAAGGGTGAACTTTTGGGGGATTTTTGAAAGGACCTTGTGAGGTTGCATGTAGTGTTAGATTTCCAAAATAATCTATGTGTAATGACTTGTATAACAAAATGGTGTAATTGCCTTAATTTCAGTATGATGTGGAGTGATAATTTGTGTTCTGATTTATGAGAAGTCTATGATGCTGGTTTTATCTGAGAAATATGTGTTTATGTTGAATATGATTGTGTAGACCCAAATTGCACAAATTATGCTTGTGATGTGTGTGAGGACCCTGTGTGACCAAGGCATGAGATATGATTGAATTAGCATGTGATCCTAGAAAGGTCATTACTAGGTTCCAGAATTCCTAAGCTAGGAGATTCTGATGAGAATGTCTGTGTCAGTGCACGAGTTTATGGTCTTTTCTACCTTTGGGTATCATTTCCTGAAAGGAAAAGTTATGATCTTTCCTACCTTCAGGTAATATTTCCTGAAAGGAAATGTGTAATGGTAATTCCCACCTTTTGGGTATCATTCCCTGAATGGAATTGATATGGTATCTCCTACCTTTGGGTATCATTCCCTTAAAGGAAGTATAATGGTAATTCCTACCTTTGGGTGACATTCCCTGAAAAGAATTGAATATGGTAGTTTCTACCTTTCGGTGGCATTCCCTGAAAGGAATTGAGTATGGGTGTGTGTTGACACATTCCTTGGATAGAATTCCCAAAAGGAGATGTGAGTGTTGGTTACAATGTAAGGCAATGTCTAACACCTTGAACATGCATTCCCTTCATCCACATTTGTAGTGATCCGTACACTTTTGCACACATGGCACACTCACAAGGTACACATGGCACAAATATGTGATTATTTTGTGTGATATTCAATATGTGTGTATGGTTATATGTGCATTTGAATTTCAAAAAGATTGGTGGTTTTGGATTTCAAATCGCATGGTTGGATTTTATTTTATTCACATTTCCGTGTGATGATGCATGTGTGCTTGTATGGGTGAGCATGCGTCGTATCATGTTTTAGTATTTTAAGTGATTTTGGTTTAACCAGTGGTTTAGTGTGATTTATGGGGTTGGACCATAGTTGGACCGGTGGTTGAACTAGGGAACCAAGGCCTTCTCTATAAATATGAACGTCTGGATTTTATATCTAATTAGAATTCAAATTAGACTATTTCCTGCAAGGCTTTTAACTGATTCGATCGTAACTTCGTCTTCGTTGGAGAAACAATTGTTCGTGATTTCAGAAGGCGTTAAGCCTCGTATTTTCTGTGGATTTTTTTCCGAACACATTTGATGTAGGTGTCTTACTAGCAACTAGTTTGCTTTACACCCTTTGATTTTAAGTTGCTAGAGAAAAATTTTGAAAATCCTAATTATTTTGGCATTATAATGATTAACATCGAGTATATGAATCCGATTATTCATATGGACAATAATTAATTTTATTTATTTTGTAAATATGTTTTTTTTTACATATATCGATTAATTTAGATTTGTGTGAATTTGGATATTCACTTTGTTAATCGACTTAGTACTATTTACAAATAGATGAATTGATTTTTTCGATGTCGGCAATTTAATATTGGGGGTGTTATTATGACTTAGGAAGCAGTGTTAATCGATTCACCTATGATTTTCTATCCTAAAAGATGGTTTGGGTTGTGTCTGTGGATAAAAATAAAATAAGGTTATTATATTGCTTATGAAGTTTTCACACTTAAATTAATAAAGGAACGAAGATGACAATTAAAATTCCTTGTTCTTACTTTATTCTTTGAATGGTCCAGTCACTTTACGCACTGTTGTTTGATCCAACAATGGGTGGGTAATTGAGAAGGGTGTTATGGGTTGTCCGATTATCATCTGTTGTCTATGAGGGTTGGCTTGTTTGCTTTCTTCGTATCGATATGGCTTAATGCAACGAATTAGGGATTGGGATGTTAGGAACTTTGATGGGATACAGTGCACATGCCTTCAAATCTTTTGATTGTGGAGGTATGTTGTTATAGATGGGACAGCCTTAGAAACCTTATATTAATTTTAATGGGTTATGTATGGTGTATGTACATGACTAATAGGTGATGTATGGTGTATATACATGGGTGATGAAGTGGGACATAGAAGATCATGGGTTGCTTAAATAAATGTTACGAACCAAACCTGGAAATCTTAATGGAGTCCCCAAGTCTAGTTTGCAACTCTCACCCCATATCCAGATGGGAGTAAATAAACAATATATAGCCAAAATCATTCAATTAAGAAGGATAATATATAAGATAAAATATAAAAAAGTGGTATTATTAAGATAATATTCATCACATAACATCCTTCAAACAGAAAACAACAAAAAGTAAATTAATAATAGTCTCATGCTTCAAATCAAACCCTATTAACTATTGAAAACCAAATAAGTACTGAAAACTACATCAAACAAACCCTACTACAAGATCTAGTAAAATCATCAAATAAAACCCTAATAACAACTAATATCTTCAGAGTATCCCAGTTCTCCATCCTTTTCTTCACAATCTGCTGTCCACAATCTATAGGTCCTGAAATATGTTGTGCATAAAAGCGTAAGCTACACTAGCTTTGTAAGTAAACAAGGTTAATAATAATTAAGATCGAAGTAGGGACATTGTCACTCTTCAATGATAATCCATATAACAGTAAACATGCGAATCATGAGAGTCAATATGCAAGTAAACATATAATATGTGCTGAAAGTGCAAGTCAAAATGAGATGTATACCAAATATGTAATCTGATGCAATGTGAGGAATTAGTATGAAGTAACATGATATAATATGCAATGTGATAGGGCTGATTCAATTATTAATGCATGTTGTGTGCCTAGCAAGTATAATCACCACATGTGATTGAAAACAATCTAATGTGCAGTATGTTGTATAGTATTCGTTTAATGTATGTTTCACCTTATCAAACCCCTGGCTAAACAAGATGGATATCATCCTCCGAATATACGACCAGAATAGGGGGTTATTCCATGTGTGCACCATGTTTCAAGGATTTGCGACCTAGAGGTCCCAATTTCCTCACTTCATTTCCGACCATGGGAAAAAAATCCAAGGGCTTCACCAATGTGAAATGTTCCTTGTGAGTCATACATAAACAAATCTACTAACAGAATTTCACTCAGTCATCCATCCAACAAGACGGGCATTCGTCTCGCAAGACAAGAATCGAGATAGGTCTATTCGGATGGATCAGTCCCTTAACTCCAGAAATATATGCAATCTCCTCACCAATTATGATTTCCAGATCCTAACACTCTCGTGATCACCATGAATTCCAGAAGTTTGAAATCATGTCAAAGGGTATACCATTCAGACCCATTCCAGGGTCATGAAGCCAAAAAGGTCTAATATTGTGCAAGTGAGAATGTGTGCATTAACTAAGCATATAATTCAGGTGTACAATGTGTAATATGGTTAAATAACATGCTAGACAATAATGAAACAAGTAATACAAGACACATCAAAATATCACATGTCCACCAAACATAGCCAAAGGTCCACTAAGAAATGAGTACGAGAAATAAGCATATTTGAGCAAAAGTAATACCATAATTGGTCTAATTAGGTCAAAATACACATGTACATGAAATTCCAAGTCAAACGGACCAAGTTGGGCATTCTCAGCAAATCGAGGGGTCGCCGAGTGGGGTTCGGCGGCCTTTCGGCGCACCGAGTAGGTCGCTGAGGGGTCCAAAGGGTTTCTGAGGATTTTGGGTCATGTGTCAAATGGTCAGGCTCAGCGTGCTTTCGGCGCGCCGAGTTGGGGTCTCGGTGTACTTTCCAATGGTCTAAAAAAGCTTTATGTGACACTCGGTGTATCTTTGGCGACCCGAGTTGGAGCTCGGTGAACAAACCAGGGACCTAATTTCATACATTGGGGCTCGGCGTGTTCTCAGCGAGCCGAGGGTTCGGCGAGCTGTTCGATGCCCCAAGGAGGCCGTCAAACATCGCGAATTGGGCAATTTTGCCTGATTTTGACTCCTCTTCAATTCTAATCATAAAACATCATTAACCCCCCCTAAATTTTGAATTCCACACAAAACCCAATAAACATGATTAGATTCATACTTACCAGATCCTACCATTATACATAGAAAACTTGATGAAAACCTTACAATACTTCATACACAATGAGCGTAACTTTGATCTCCTATTTCAATCAAAAGTAAGGTTAGTCTTGAATACTTACCTTGATTGATGTGTGGTGTAGAGAATTACACCTCGTCCTCTTCTTCTTCTTCTCCAAGTGATGAATCAACCTCCCATAACCTTGTGTTTATATAGGCACTTAGGAGTTCTAGAATTAGTAACTATGGACTCTTAATCTCAGCCATTGATTGGTTATTTTGAATCTCAGCCCTTATATTAGTTTCCTAGCCAATATAGGTTTCTTTCTAATATTGATTTATTACTAATTCTGTTTTAGTCTTTGTTTAAATACTTGTTATCCTAGTTGGTAGAGAATACCTTCTAATTCTTTATATTGAATCTCAGCAATGAATTGGAGATTGAAGGCTCCTACAAGATCTCAACCATTAATTTATGTTCTAGGATCTTAGCTTTATTACTATCATAATTTGTAGAGTATACTTACTAATTACTTATCTTTGACTTAGTCTCCTATTCTTAGTTTTCTTTATTTTGGATTCTTTCTAATAGAGAGCGTTTCTATTTTCTTTTATTAAATCTCAGCCATTAATCTTATATTAAAAGTTACTGCAATATCTTAGCCATTGATTTGATATTTAGAGATCCCTACAAGATCCTAGCCACATCTCATAACTTAAGAGAGTTATGATTGTGTATGATGCCCCTAGTTTCCTATGGTACAATCCACCAATCACAATCAGTCAAAAGTCAAACATGATAGCTAAACACTAAAATTTTAAATTAACCCTAACTTTTATATTATTTACATATTAACCCTATTATTTTGTTTGGGTTATCACAATAAACTAGATTTTTTAGGTGTGTCATAGATAATATGTGTGTGTGTGTGTGTGTGTGTGTGTGTGTGTGAACTTATGGTAAAGTATTATGATGGCTTTAACATGTGTGTTGTGTGTGGGATTACACGTGTATATGAGTGCACGTGTAGACCTGAATGAATGTTATGAATTGAGTTAATGTGTAGGATTGGTAGTGTTTTTAATTATGTAATGTGTGTTGTGTGTGTGGGATTACAAGTGTTTATGGGTGCATGTGTAGACCCGAATGAATGTTATGAAATGAGATAATGTGTAGGATTGGTAGTTTTTTGAGTTATGTAATGTGTATGATGGGATTACACATGTATATGGGTGCACCTGTAGACCCGAACGAGTGTGATGAATGTAATTATGAAGGATTTGGATAATATTATGGTTTGTTAAATAAGTGTGAATAAATAGAATGAATGTAGTAGGATTGTGACTATGTAATGAATTATGATGATCATGAATAACATATTAGGATCTTAGATGATTATGCATATAATTTATGATATGTGACCGCAATGCATGTGCAGGGTAAGTACAGTGCATGGTGATCGTTTGAGCATGATTTACATTGTTTTAATTATTATAACATGCTTAGAGTTCGTTGTTCACCCCTAGGATTGGTTGGGTGAAAGGACCTTCGTAGGGGCATTAGAGATGTCATACCAACTGGATTAGCATAGGATAATAGGATCATCACGGGTTAATAGACGTGAGAGACCAGATTGTGAGTAGTGGTTCAGTAACTAAGATTTTGGAGCTTAGGTGACCCATGTAGTTTCGAATCATTTTCGTTAAGGATGGTCGGCTACACTTGGGTTGTATGTCAACCATGAATAAATAAAAATGAATTATGTAACTTCATGTGGCTTATCAAGATGGTTGTGAATGGGTTTACCTTGAGTGAGATCGATGGGTTTAAGTCCCTAAAGGAAAATAGACTTGGACGCTTGTGACATGTGGGTTGTAAGTTCATAGAACTACGGAGCGTACGTAGATTTGTGATGATTTTATCCAGCTGGTGTAAGCTGGGATACAGGAGGTGTTTGATCCTTTCTTGAAAGTTGGATCGTCTTTGGTCCGGAGGGTATCTGTAAGTCCGTGACAGGGATTTGAGTCAACTCACCTGATAAGAGCACCATTGATGTCCTGTTGTGTATGTTTACATTCTTTATGTTGTTGCATGTGCATGTCATTAGAGACGGATTACAAGCAGACACAGTTGTGTGAACTATGGATTATCGTCCCGTTTATTGGGCGATTAGCAAGAGTGTACCATGGCATATGAGATGCTATTGAACTAATTTACATGATGTACGAAACTCGATGTGATGTATATGTATTTCATTATATATGCATACTATCATGATTATTATGTGATATCTCTTATGTAACTGCTCATGACTTGTTTACAGATGTCTTGAAGAATTCTATATGAATGATGAACTGTTATGTGTGATATAACATGTTGTGTGAATATGTCACAACCCAAACCTATGAATCCACTTGGGGACCCAGTGAGGTCTAGAGCTGTAACTCCCACTCCCTTGGAAAAAGGGAGTGGTAGTCAATACATAAAACTATAGCAAGAGTGAATATAATCATTCACAAGAACAGAAAATAAAAACACCTTCTACAAATATTTACACGGGTAAGCAGCGGAAATACAAAATACATTTCAAGGTTAGAAATCAGAATTCCCCCAGATTCAACCCAAGTATCCCAAAAAAAATCGTAATATCCAAAAATATCAGAGTAATCAAAAATATTACAAAACATTACCATGAATTACTCGAAGTAATAATCGTCTTCTTCTCCATTGTCTTCTTCCTTGACGGTACTCTCCTCGACTATGTTCTCTTCTAAAGGTCCTGAAATGTTTGCTAGAAAGTGTGAGCAATAAAGCCAGTAAGTAAATAACACCATGAGTATACAAGATTATCCTAGAGTCTAGTCATTTCACAATACACCAAGTCCACACAACAAAGAGATCATGATAAGATGAAATGCATATGGTCAATTATTTATTATGCATGTTGTGCGCATACTTACAGTAATCACCAAGGTGAGCAAATCAAACAATCTATTATGCAATGCAGTCTGTCAGATATGTACAGATGGCATGTTTCCTCTTGATCCAACCACTATCCAGGATGTCCCACCAACGTGAATTCACCCCCTGTATTAACGGCTATGGAATAGGACTATTCTATGTGTACAGTCATAATTTTATGGGTTTTCAACCAAGGAGGCACAATCCCCCCACTTATTTCGGACCAAGGGCTAACTCCGAGGTTTGCACCAACATGCAAACGTCCTCAGGAAATCATGACACTTGACATACTACAGAGGTCTCTCACTCTGATATTCCATCCAAGCTGCACCAACGTGCTGATACTTGGGTAAAATTCCCTTAGGCAATAAGAGAGTTTATTGGGGTAGCTAATCCCTCAACTCAATCTTGCCAGCCTCCTCACTAGATATGGAATTCTCATCACATCAATCTTATTTAAATTATGAGACTAAATCTTGTGATCTCGGATAATAGGGTCATTCTCTTTGACCAAGCTATGGTCTAGATTCAATGCGGTGCAAGTGAAATGGTGCACGCTAGCTAAACATTCATTTTATTTTGTACAAGGTGTATTATAACTAACTAAGGAGCATATTCCACACATTCTCATGAATTGACATTCAACATTTCACTAGACCAAGTCATAAGGTAAGAATTGCATTATCAACCAAACTTGAGTGTATGTTTCATGAATTTGAATTACAAACTAAGTGGATGTGTATCAAATATAAGACATCAGAATTCAGGGCTAAACAATCAGGCTCGGCGAAGTCTTCAGCGCACCGAAGCCTGCCTCGGCGAACCGAACTGTTACTTGGCGACAATTCCAAGGGCTTCATTCTCGATGCCCTCTTCGGAGCATCGAAGCCAAATAAGGGCACCGAATGGATACCCGGAGACAAAAACAGAAGGTCAGGGTCTAACCAGAGGCTCGGAAACCTATTCTGCGAACTGAGCAGTCCACCGATGGCCCAAAAAGCGTGCGGTGCAGCGAGGAGGTCGCCGAACGTCACAAACTAGTCAAAACAAAGAGGTTTTCTCTCCAAATGAAAATACAACCAAGGGAAACAATATATATGCATTTGTTAACCAAAATCATACACAATCCATCCTAAAAACATGATACTTTATCAACATGCCAAATCAAGATATTCAATCCATTCTTTAACATTCCATAACATGAATGAACTAGAGAATATGGGAAATGTTTAGGAATCTAAAATGAATCAAGATACAGACATGAAGATATCTACTTACCTTGATGAAAGCAAGAAAATCCAAGAAGAACCC
>JAUPMG010021784.1:0-15115 GCA_031762675.1 Pachysandra terminalis | reverse complement strand
AATAGTTAGAGAATATACGTAGGATTGTTTAAGTAGTTTAATTCCTTGATTAACCTTATTAAATAATTCATTTACCAGCTTAAGTCCCGTTGGGCTTTTATTGAGGTTTGGCCCAGTTCGTCTATATTAACTTATGGTCCGTATTATGTAATGGTCAAACCCAATTAATTAATCTTTAATTAATTAGGTAGTCCCATAGTTTTACTTCTTCTCTCTCTCTCACTATTGATTTGGACGTCCCTGCCTAGAGACACAACTTTCTTCCTAGCTTCGAGTTTCCCAGTTCAATTCAAACTCTATCTCTGGTATTTGAATTCAACTAATTTTAGTTTGAATTTCAAATAGTTAGAGAATATACGTAGAATTGTTTAAGTAGTTTAATTCCTTGATTAACCTTATTAAATAATTCATTTACCAGCTTAAGTCCCGTTGGGCTTTTATTGAGGTTTGGCCCAGTTCGTCCATATTAACTTATGGTCCATATTATGTAATGGTCAAGCCCAATTAATTAATCTTTAATTAATTAGGTATAGTCCCATAGTTTTACTTAATTACTAATTGGTTCAATCCTACACCGAGTCTTTCATTAAATACCGTTGCATAATTAATAGATTAGTTAGGATTAAATCTTTCATTATCCTAGTTGGGTCCGGGTCACTACAAAAGCGCAAATGAATGAAGATTGGAGATTTTATTTGAAAATGTTTTGAGAAATTTTTCTTTTTTTGAAATAAAGTACATTTTTTATAATGATGAAATTGATTGAATGAAATGATATGAAAATGATGTGAAAATGATGATTGATGATGCCAAATATGCATGTCATGATGTATGATAATGCATGAGTCCTAAGTGGGTATACCCATGTGGGTATGACCCTAGACTTGACATGGACTGGACTTCTAAGGTGCCCAAAAATAGTGGGTGGGCTCCCATCCTAATGCACATGGGTCATGGACCTATGGATATGGACTCAAGCATGGTATGGATCTTGGGTCATAGACCCTGGATCACTAGGTGGCCTTCCCTAATGGGCTCAAACTAAGGTTAACTCAGAGATGGGCTTGGGCCATGGGCCTAGCCAAGGTTGACTCAATGATGCATGAAGATTCTTGGGTCATGGACCCTAGATCAATAGGTAGGCTTTCTTAATGAGCCCAAATGATGAACCCAAACTAGGGATAACTCCGATATAGGCTTGGGCCATGGGCTTAGCAAAAATGGACTCAAAAATGCATGACTGATTAAACCGGCTTGAAGTGTCCTAACTACCAACTCATTTAAAATGCAGTTTAATGGGGTGATTCATGCAAATTGGGTTATGAGTGCAAGGGTGTGGTTCAAGCCGAAAAATTCATGAAATCAATCCTCATTTCAATGTAAATACATCAAACAATTCAATTGAACCACTTTGTTGTGGTTGTTTTTTTTTTTTTTTTGGTATGAATTGATACATTAAACAAAGCACACGTGTCCTAATAATCCGGTTTTCTAAGACCTAAACCGGGTTCTATATGGGGTTCACGGTTATGCATCTAAAGGATGAGGGAACTCGAAACCGGTTGAACCGAATTCCACACATAGATTTCTCCACATGCTTCTTTAGTCGTTTGGTTCGGGGCGGAGCGTGAGGTTTGCCATCAGGGACAATGATCACCCTTTTGCAAGCTTACAAAGCTACCCAAGATAGGTAACAATGGGTTGTGATTCTGCAATATGCTAATGAATTCAAGCATGCAATACAATTAAACGAATCCATTCAAATGAACCATAAGCAAATTGAACCACATTTATCTAAATTGAACCATAAAAACACACAAAAACATATATTAAACCAACATCAAATAAACAAACTTACAGATCTAAAAATCCTAAATTGGCCAAATAAAATTGAACAATGGCTCAAACCCGCAATTCCCCAGTGAAGTTGCCAGCTATGATCACCCCACAGTCGGGTGGAACATAAGTCGATCGGGTAAAGTTGGAATCACCGCCATTCATTGAGTTTGGGTGTCAATGGTCACCCATGGTTTTAACAATTAATTTCAAAATTAAACCAAATATGAAGCTTAGAATGATCTAACCAGATATTGGGTAAGGAGGTTTAGTTAAGAGAGTGGGAAGGTGTTAGGCACCCACTCTCCTCCGATTCAAACGGTTACCTGGTTCAAATTTATTTGGTCAATTAAAAAAAAACTCAAATAAATCTAGAAAGCTACTAAATATATATAGAAGCAATAAATAGTAAAAAAATAAAATAATTTACAAAAACATAAAAGTAACCCTAAAACACAATATGTTAAATACGTCTAATATACATGGTTTAAAGCGTGTCAATAAAATGGAATAATCAAATAAAAATCGAATACATTATAAAACGACCAAAAATTCTGCAAAAACTAATTGAGACTTGCTATTTGCATAGATTTATTTAAAACCTAAAAAAATAAAAAAAATTCTAAACAATTCACAAAAGCTCCTATACTCCTAATATAATAGACAGAAAAAGTTTCAGGTTTAATAAAAATGACTAACTATGTTATTTGAAATTTTAAATATACAGTTAAGCTGTTGTAAATCCCTAAACATGCCGGTAAAAACAATCAAACTGAACCTACTGGTAAGGTTTTCTTGTGAAATAAAAATTTTATATGGTTGAGGACATTGTATCCTACCTCCAATAAAAACAGTACTTCAAATATCATTTTACAAGTATTTTTAAAAAATAGAAAACTGTTTTCACAAGGTTAGTACAACACAGAACATTAGGTCTAGAAAATTCACAAAAAAATAAAATATAATAGCTACGAACATGTAACAAATTTTATTAAAGCAGAATTTGAGTCTTCTTTCCAACGGAGTTAGGTTCATGCAAAATGGACCTCCAAAGCGGTCTCTGTGATTTATTGAACATATAGAACTCAAGTGCTAAACAAGATATTGCAAGTAAATAAAAATATAAAAATAAATAAAAGTAAAAATAAAAAATTACCTGTAGCAGATGTGGCATTTTTCCTCTTGTTTTGAGCTCCTTAGCTCGGCTTGAGAGGCGGCTACGACAGTTCTCGGCTTCCGGTTAGGTGAAGAAAGATAAAAATGCAAAACTCCCAAGCCAAACAGGGCGTTGGGGGTTCAGAATTTTGGGGGATTTTTGGTTATTGTGATTCTTTTTGGGGAGGGGTTTGTAATGGATTTTATGGTTTCTTTGTTTCACAGAGAAGAAGACGGAGAAGAAGACAGGGGAAGGGAAGGGAAAAAATGAAGAAGAGGAAAAGCAAAAGAGAGAGAGAGAGAGAGAGAGAGAGAGAGAGAGAGAGAGGTGTAAAGGGCAATAACAATGGTAGAGGTGATGTGTGATGTAAGTGATGTCCACAAGATGATGTGCAGCGAGGTGGTTTCAACGGATAGGTGGCAGCGGTAAGGCGGTGTAGTGGTTCGGGTGAGCAGTGCGGCGAGGAGATGATGGTGTTGTGGCAGTGCGGCAGCGAGAGCGGAAAAAGAGAGAGAAGGGGGTGGTGAGGAGAGAGAGTACGGAAGAGAAAGAGAGAATGAGAGACGGGGTAGTGGGCATGAAGAGCCTGAGAGGGAGCTTTCTTCTTTTTTCTTCTTCCTTTTCTTGGTCAATCCCTTGTTTCTTATATAGAAGAGGAGGGCACGAGAGAAATGGAAAAAGAAAGGTTGCAAAAAAAAAAAGGACAGAGGAAGGAGGAAGGAGAGGGAATAGAAAGAAAATTGGAGAAAGGAAAGAGGGAGAGAGAGTAGAAGGAAAGGGAGGAGAGACTGGAAAGAAAGGTGGAGAAAGGAAAGAGGGAGAGAGCACGTGGGGTGCTCTCTCCAAATTTTATTTTTTTACTTTTATTTTTTAGAATTTAGAAGGTTTTTCTTGTTTTTTTTCTTTGTTTGAATCCAAATTAAAAACCCTCCCTTTCTTTGAGAAACTGCCTTTAGAATTTAGATACCCTTTTCGAACTTAGAATCTCTTTTTGATTTGTTTGAGAATAGAAACCCCTCTTTTGATTTGAATTAAAAAGCCCTTTTCAGTTATTTATTTTCTTTTTGGGGATTTGCCACATGGCAATTTCTAAAATTGATTCTTTCTTATTTCTTGGAATTTGATAAATGGAAAATCTTCCTCAAATATTCTCTTAATTATTTTATTTCAATTCCCTCCATAAAGTGTTCTTTTATTTATTTTTACCCCATTATATTTTTCTGCCCTTTTTGATAATTTTAAAAATACCAAAAATGACCCTTCAACTCCCGAACTCGGATTTTACAAAATCACAGTTGTTTCGAAGGTGTTTCGACGAGGAATCCAAATTTGATGTTGGAAAATTGTTTTGACCCTCGGATTTAACTGTTTGATTCAAACGACCGGATTATGGGCAAAACTATCATTTTTTCGACGAACTTCATATTAGTCCAAGATTATACTAATTGGAGAGCATTTTGGTTAAGGAATTCAAATTTTAGATTGAAAATGGATTTAGGACTGAAATGAATCAGGTGGGGTCTATCAGGGGTATTTTGGTCATTTTGTTGATTTTTCAGGGTTTTTGAGGAATTTTACACACACAAAAGGGGGAGTTAAAGATGATTCAGGAGTGCCGATATCCCAAGCCAAGCCATCCAGGAGCTGCAAAAACAAAGAAAAATGCACATTGGTGCAAATTAGGGTGTCTACATGATGCATGCTTAAAGTTTTATGCTCATTCAGGATTACCCACTATTTTACTCCCTAATTTTATGATTGGAATATTTCACTAAAAATTTCGACATCATCACAACGTGTTTCTTCAAATACGTTAGCTAACATGACATATTGTACTCTCGATTACCCATACTAAATAGATAAATGAAAAGCACATAGTCAAGTAAACTACGTATCCGAAGAACACATAGAAATGTTTGCCAAAATTAAAAGAGAAATAATCAAATCTTAAAACAACAAGTAAAATAATTCTTAATCCCAAACTGTCAACTGGGACAATCCAAAACGTTTTATGTGTGATAATGCATCTTCATATTTATATCCTATGGAAAATCACAATCCCCTTAGTGAAGTGCAATGCATCATTAACAAGTAAAATGAAGAACAAATCACATATATAACGTTTCAGACGGGAAATGCATTAAACATTCCATATATACCAAACAATTCCACCAACACCCCTGTATCTCCGTTTTTCAAGGTATTCACGCACTTCTAATAATTCACAATAATGTATAAAAAATGGCACAACTAAACATAACAGAAAAACAACAGATTGTAAAGTTCGCTTTGCAACTACTTCTTTAACTTCTTTGTTCATAAATCCTATTGGGCTAGGAATTGTAAAGTTCATGTTGCAACTACAGAGTAGTAGAATAAACAATCCGAAGATAACAATTAAGGCAATGAGGCTTAACCTGAATTATGCTGGCTTAATAAAGATTCAAAGAACATACCAAAGATCTTAGGAACTCTTGGCATACAAGTTTGTGGATACGAAGTGTTAGATGCATATTCCTTCCCATAGCTTGTGGACCTCAAGAGTCACAAGAAACTATTAGAAGCCCATCAAGCAATCAACAAAATGTGGTCCAAGTTGAGCTCTTTCGTGGGACGAACCAAATCTACAGCTCCTAAATTAGGCCCTAGACAATTCTGCAAGGTTACTTATATTTTTTATTTTACTTAATTTAGGAATGTTTAAAATAGTCTTACTAAAATTAACCTATTAATAGAAATTCTATTTATCGTACTTTTGGTTGTAAAGAATTTGTGTGCAGCTTCCTTAGCCTGGCATCTGAAGTAGCTGATTCCTCCTTTCTTGATTGTTTGATTTTGCCACTAACAAGCACCATTTTGGTGAGTTCTTAAAATTAATACTGTTTTCTCAGCATATTTCAATCTATAAAGCTTCAGTTTCAAAAGCACTAAGTTTTATTTTTTTCAAATGGCTTAACATTCTGCTACAGTTCATAAAGATTTCGAAATTAGGGTTAGCATTCATTTGATTAGGTTAATGTGATAAAGCCTGATCATGTTATTTAACCATCGACTATCTACATTTCTACCGTTAACATCTTTTTTTAAAGAAAAGAGTAGATCAAATTTTGATCTTTACCTGTATGCCTGCGAGTAACAGGTCCAACCCATTGTCTTGTAATACATAACAGAATTTAAAAGGGAAAGCTCTTGAAATTAAATTTAAAAAATCCAATCACTATTTGACCTTAAAATGAATATGGTATTGAGCTCTTGTCAAATTGTTGTCTGGATGACACTAATTCAACTTTCAAGGATGGCTCATTCAATTAGTCGAACACTGATTACACAATCCGAGTGTTTTTAGTCTAGAACCCCTAATCATTTCTCTATAATATTTTTGGTTACGAATTTCTGTCGTCCTTCACTTGCAGATTCTCTCCTCTAAAGCTTAATACTCTACTGATCTACTATTCGCAGGTGGCAATATGGAATATAAGAAGAGATGCCATAAAAGCCTATGAGAAACTTGAGAAGGTTTGCATCATTAAGTGCTTCTTAAATTTTATGCTAATTTTGGTTCTTTTTCTGAGATTAGTATGCTAATATTTATTCCTAGATTCCAATATTTGAATCTTTACCATGTTTTGCATGAGAAGAATCTCTTTGAAGACAATGTTAAAGATTTGTCAAGTGATTGCTGGTACAGATATAACTGAAGTTGCCCATTGTCTAGGGATTTATAGATCAAGAATAATTTATATACCAAGGGTTTTGACAACCATTGTTTGGTTGGATTTTGTTGGGGATTCTTGATTAAAACTAAAGTGAGAAGCTAATGGTCAAATTAATTCAACAAGAAAATGATTACCACCCCTAGTGTTCATGACATCGTCTATGTTCTACATGCAGCTGGGATGATCACCTAACAGCCCAACAATGGATACAACATATACGTAACAAAATACATTCTAGGTCATAAAACAACAAGATCTGCAACAACAGATCTCTTTTTCTGTTCTTCGATAAAGTTGAGGATTCTGAATTGTTTCTAATATAAAAACAAACAGGTCCCAATAATTCTGAATCACAGAATGCAACGACATTAAACAAAAATGTTATCAAAAAACACCTTAAACGCTTCCAAATTGAAATGGATTTAACTTGTTCGGTCGCGAAAAGGTGGGGCGACGGAGAGTTGACGACAATGGAGAGCTGATGGCGACAGATAGCAGCAGAGAGGTGACGACGATGCCGACTGATAGCAGCAGCGACCGAGAGAGAGGGGAAAGTGAGGGAGAGAGCGCAGAGGACAAGTGATGGCGACGGCAACAGAGAAGGCAGCAGGGGACAGACGCAGAGAAGGAAGGAGCGGGAAAAAGAAAGAGAAAGGGAATTGTCGGGGGTAAAAAAAAAAACCATTGTCGGAGGTTTTTTAAAAACCGCCGACAATGAACCCTATATCGACGGTCTAAATAAGACCGCCGACTATTTACCAAACTGGTCTGGCGGTCCATTAAAGACCGCCGACTATTGACCAAACCTTTCTCGGCGATCCATTAAAGACCGTCGAGATGTATGAACCCTTGCTCGGCGGTCATTATAAACCGCCGTCCCTAGTCACTTTTTCTTGGCAGTCTAATTTAGACCGCCGAGAAAGGGTTAATTTTTCCCGAGAAATATCCCGCGCGAAAGGATTTTCTCCGCGCTAAAGGGGTTTCTTAGCGGTCTAATAAAAACCGCCAAGATAGCAACATTATACGGCGGCTGTTATTAGACTGCCGTTAAATGCTGCCGGTAAAACCCTATTTTTCTGTAGTGTCTTAGAAGTCTCGTCTATGCCCCCAGACTCATTTTGCCACATTAGATTGAGTATTTCTAATCTCCCATGAGCACAAACTCAGATCTCTATACTTAACCACAAGATTCATGTTAGTGTGCTCATTTAAAATAATTCATATAGGCTAAAAGATTCATGTTAGACTAATTCATATGTGCTCATTTAAAATATATATATATATATATATATATATATATATTGGATACATATAGGTAAAAGATGTGAAACATCAAACGATAATTTTAAAACATGAGCACATATCTCTATGAATCGTCTCTCTATAAATGTGATGCCAAATAGTCTTCCCTAAGCCTCATGCCATTTAGCTTCGACCTAACTGCTTTCCCAAAACAAACCCCCATTAGACCGTATGTGCATGGCCATAGAAAAGTAAGCTAAGTAGCGATCATCAGATCTAACCTCACGATATGATCAAAGGTAATAAGGGTATAAGTTGATCCACTCTAGGATAATCCTGATCTCACACAGTAAGGACATAGGGATCCATTATTTTGCTCTCAAAGGAAAACATCGCTAAATAGTACATGTGGTATGCAACACATGCTACAGTGGAGCCCTGGATCCGGCCATGGGTATGTCAACCTCCTACACCATGCGGATCTTAGTCTAGTCGCAATTTGTACTCTTAACTTGAGCACCTTAATGCAAATCACAACTCTAAAGCGCCTTGATTAAGGTCTCACATCCAGCTGTAATCAAGTTATATTCGATTCCCGAAGGAATCTCATCCTGGCTCTCCTAGGGCGACATATAAATCTATAGAGTCCTCTAAATGCCCTCGATGGCATAAGTCCTCTTTATGTCTCATCCTGCTCGTAATGCATGCGCCAAGGTTGATCGCTGTGTGAGAAGCCGACCCCTAACCTGATGACATATCGTATCCAAATCCTCATAATATAGATATCACGTGTGTGTAACGTGTACATAAAATACACAATCTCATGCCTCGTGAGACGATAAACTTTATTAAATTCTCACGCATGAAATATAAAGTAATATGAGATGTTTACATAACAAATGTAAATAAGATAGTACCACCTAACATAAATCACAATCTACGTAATCTCATCTCTCGGACATGAACCTTAAAAGCTTGTCTAGCTATAGGTTTAGTCATGGGATCAGCTACCATATGCTGGGTAGGGATATGTGTAAGGGACACATCTCTATGTGCAACTCTGTCTCTGATGTAATGATAGAGAATGTCGATGTGTTTCGTCCTGCCATGGTATTTGGGTCCCTTGGCGTAGGTCAATGATGCCATGCTATCACTATAGATGGTGATCGGACCTATGCCAGCTCTGAAGAGTCCAAGATCCTGTAAGAATCGCCTTAACCAAATGGCCTCATAGACGGCTGCACAACAAGCCATATACTCTGACTCCATAGTGGACAATGCGACACAGACTTGCTTCTTGCTACTCTAAGAGATGCTCCCGTCATCTTGCAAAAATGTGTATCTTGACGTCAACTCTCGACCATATATATCACCTGCACAGTCTTCAATACAGTAGCCTCATAGCTGTAAATTTGCTCGTTGGAAGCAAAGCATGTAATATGTTGTCCCATGTAGGTATCCAAGAGTACAGTTTCACTGTCTTCTAATAAGTCTACCCTGAGTTACTCTTGTAATGGCTGACTAAGCCAACCACGAAACTGATATCAGGTCAAGTACAAACACAGCGTACATCATACTACCTATAGTACTAGCATAGGGTACACTAGCCATATGTTCCTTCTCTTTCTCTATCTCTGGACAAAGACCAAGATGCAATGAAGCACCCTTCTCGATAGGAGTCCCAATGGATTTGGCATCATGCATTCTAAAATGCTCAAGTATCTTCTTTATGTAAGTCTCCTGGAAAAACACAGAAGCCTGTTAATGCAATACCTGTGAATCTTAACACCTAGCACATAATCTGTCTCACTTGCATCATCTCAAAATTGAAGGAAGCCACTATTTAGTGACGACAATCATCTCTTTGTCATTTTCTGCTATCAAAATATCGTCAACATACAACGACAAGATAAAAAAGCTACTACCATCATGTCTAAGATACACACAATGTTTGTCCTCGATCATCGTGAACCCAAACTATATAATGGCTCGATGGAATTGAAGATACCACTGCCTGGATGACTGTTTCAAGTTATATAAAGAGCATTTGAGTTTGCAAACTCTGCGCTCATGCCCCTCGACCACGAAACCTTCAAGCTGACGCATATAGATCTCCTCATCCAGTTCTCCATTGAGAAATACAGTTTTGACATCCATCTGGTAAAGTTTCAACGGTGAGAATGTCTCCTCGTAGTCTATACCCCCTCTCTGGGTATAACCTTTCACCAAGAGACAGGCTTTGTATCTCTATACACTTTCATCTGCCTTGCGCTTGACCCTTAGAACCAACTTCATCCAATGGTCTTGCGTCTAGGGGGAAAATGAACAAGTTCCCAGACTTGGTTCTCAATGGAAGTCATTTTATCTTGTATTGCAGTTATTCACTTCTACAAAGCAGGTGATGATAACGTCTCCTGGTATGAATCTGGCTCATCATCATCGAGTGTGGCAGTCATGAATGACTCACCCTCAGTCGTGAAACAACGACGAGGAATCTATCCACGACTACTCTTACGCATGGGATTGTTGGAATATGTGTCCTCTGGGACACTCCCACTGGGCGGTAATCCAGTCTCACTATCCATAACATTCGTAAAATTCATAGGATCCTATTGAGAACCGACATTCACAATGGTGTTTGGATATGGGGTGATCTCCGCTGATCCTAACAGAACTAGTTCATTCATCTCGAAGAACTCCAGATTCATCCCTGATCTCTTCCTACTTGGAAAATCATCCTCGGTGAAATCTAGATCACATGACTCAATCTGTGTTAGTCCCTCGTCGGTTTTGTTCACGGACAAAGACGTAGCCCTTAGAGTGCTCTGGATATCTCACAACGATGCACTTAATGGCTCTCTTGTCTAGCTTCCCTCTCTGGAGGGAAGGCACATGAACATAACTTGTAGATCCATATGGCCTCAAGTGGGTTAGGTCATACACTCTGCTTGTCCATAACTGGTATGGTGTGCTAGGAACTGACTTCGTAAGGACACGGTTGAAGATGTAGACCACAGTCATAAGTGCATCTCCCCAAAAACTAAGGGGTTGGGACAGTTTAAGATGTAGACCACAGTCATAAGTGCATCTCCCCAAAAACTAATGGGTTGGGACGGTTTAAGATATAGACCACAGTCATAAGTGCATCTCCCCAAAAACTAATGGGTTGGGACGCATGCGCCATCATAAATCTCACAATTTCTAACAAAGTACGATTCCTTCTCTCTCTGCTACACCATTCTGCTGAGGTGTGCCAGGGATCGTCAACTGCTTACAGATTCCTTTTTCTTCACATAACTCTAGAAACATATCAGATAAATACTCACGTCCTCTATCGGTAAGGAGACACTTCATGTGTCTATCCAATTGGTTCTCGACTTCCGCGACAAAGCGTCTAAAGCAATCTAATGCTTCCGTGGAAAATCAAGTACACATAACCATATCACATGTAATCATCGATGAATGCGATGAAATAGGAGTCTCCGTGGCGGGTCCTAACATTGATTGGTCCACATTTGGCATAATGGACTAACTCTAAAGGAACGTTTGCTCTCACTACCTTACCCAATGGTTTCCTATATGACTTACCGACTAAACATTTCTCACAAACAGATAACTGAACCTTGACAAGCGATCCTAGTAGACCTTCTTTAGCCAATCGGATCATCCTCTCTATCCCTATGTGGCCTAGTCTAGCATTCCATCTCAATGAATCAGAAATAACATCATCATCATCATCATGGGAGTCAAATTAGAAACCAAATTTGCATCACTTGAATTTATCAATATCAAGTTTAAACAAATCATCGAAAACAAATCCCTTACCATATGAAACCGAATCTAAAGAAATGGAGACGTAATCTCTACTGAAAACAAAAAAAAAAAACTAGTCTAAGATTTTCTACTAGCTATAGTAGATTACTTTGGACATGTCTCTCTTTCCTCTCTGCTTCCCTCCTTAGGGTGCTTGGTACCATTGTTTGCCTTAGGCGCTTTCTCAGCTGTTTTCCCCTGTTGGGGTGCCTTACCCTTGCACTTGCGCCTAGACCTGGATGTCTTGCGCTTCGTCGGTTCGGCTAAGAGCCCATTGTTGTTAGACCTTGTGGTCTGACGCTCTATCTCGAACTCAAGATGATGTGACAAATCGTTGAACATTTTAATGTTCTCATTGTGCATTATGACGAGCCTCACATGCTCCCACGAGTTAGGTAGGGATCTCATAACAGCAAGAATCTGCTGCTCATCTGTCAGGCAATTCCCTACGACTTTCAAATCTCGTATCATAGACGACATCTTCCTGAGATGATCAACCATGCTCACGCTGTGAGTCATCTTATAGGTCTCAAATCTCACCGTCAATGCACGTAATCTAATAACCAAGGTACCAGCAAACGCGAGTTTTAGTGCGATCCAAATCTCAAGTGCAGCCTTATAGGCCTCGAATTCGCCAATAAGATCATTGTGTATACTACTCAACATAGTGAATCGTGTACAACGATCCTTCTTGGCCCAAGCCTGATAGTCCCCCATATCTCTACGATGCTAGGCAGTGGTTCCCTCCTCAAGATAATCTAGGCTATCTGATAAAGTCTCTTGGGCCTCGAACTCATCAATGAGATATTGGATCTTCCTATGCTATATGTCATAGTTTTTACAATCCAATTTCTCACCCTTGTTTAGGTCAGCTACTATACTCTAAGCGGCCAAATTGCTACAATTAAAGTGCGCATATCTCTAGCATCTTATATACTGTCACATCCCAAACTTAAGAGTTCTCAAATGAGTCCCTTAAGTCAGAAATATGACTCTCACCCCATATCCACATGGGATTGGTAGTCAATACATTGCCAAAATTATTGAAAGTATTGAGATTTTATTAACTTAGAAAAATAATCAAAATAATGTACTACATCTCATAACCGTAAAACACTAAGGCAATAAAACAAAACAGTGGAAAAGAAATACTATAGCCCTCATGCTAATCTAATTCTTAAACAAAATAAAGCCTAACTATGGCTAATAAAATATTTTGTCATGTAAGCCAATAAAAAGAAAGAAAATCTCTAATAAAAATCCTAAACATCATCTTCTTCGATAAATTCAGTAGTTCCTTCAAAACAAGGGTCCAAAGTAGAGTCTCCATAGTCCAAGTACTCCTCGTCTAATGTGCCTGAAATATGTTGCTTGAAAGAATAAGTGTCACGAACCAACCCAAAAATTTAAAATTTTCGGATTAGGTTGCGACCTTCACCCATATCGCTATGGAGGTGGATCAACAAATATAAGCAGAAGATTAAAATGTTCTAGTAAGATATAAGTAACTATTAACATTATGCTATTCTAGCAATTCTAAATAAAGTAAAGTCTAATTCCAAACTATACCATGTGTCTATCAGAGTACACTACCCAATCCGAGTCTTCTCGTGTCGCGACTAAGCTCATAAACCTGAAATATTAAACAACATCCATAACCTGGAACTGGATGAGTAAACCTTCGATGAAAGGCATTCACTCATGTTCCAGTATTTAAAAAAAGTGCAGACGTGTACAATTATGTAATAATTATAATGTGTTTGAAGTGTACAGGTGTGTCACACAATAAATATTCTCTCCCATCCTCACAAAGTATTAATCAATGGTCTGTGATCCTACACTACATGCATTGATTTTAACGTATGAGAATTAGGCCAAGTGCTTCATACAAATGGTACTCACAATAATATCAACATAGACATGCAATGCAAGAAAAAGTTAATGTAATAACCCAACTAGTTTAGGGGAGTTTAGTGTAATTAGTAATAAGTTTGATATGTAATTAATTAGAAAATATGGACTAATTTAAAATTTTTAGTAATAGCTAATTAGTTGACTTGACCAATTGTGATTGGTGGGAGCACAATAAATTATCTAGAGTGCATCACACACAATCATAATCTCAAAGTTAAACCAATGGCTGAGATTTCGCAGGAATAATTAAACATAACGAATGGCCAAGAATAAAAGACAATAACACTTAGGATTAGACAAGGATAGAAAGATAAATACTAATCTAAATAAAAGATGACTAAGATAATGTTTGTATTGTACTATGATTGCTATTATTTTTAATCAAAGGTGTAGATTAACTAATTTAAAATCAAGGGCTGGGATTAGACATCTCCTAAACTAAGTTTAACTCATAAAAACTACCTAAAGCCTAGTTTGGTCGTCCAAACCATTAATTCTGAAAATTGATTGAGATCTGAAGCTTAAGGAAGAAGAAGAACAGTGCAAAACATGAACTGGGTTGAGGAAGAACAAGGATTCGCGCAATAAGCAAGGTAAGTAACTTCATTTTCAAGTATAATCTTGATTTGAATTAGGTAATATGCCATATTCAAAAAATATGACATACCCCATCAAATTCAACTCATAAAAAGCTGTTCGTCAGAAAAACTTAAACTTTATAATATTAATCTTCCTAAGCATGCAACTTTGATGTTTTGATTTATATTTTAATTGGGTTAGTTTCGGAATTTGATTTAAATATGATTTTATGTTGATGAGATTGGTGAATTACTAATTAAAATATCAAAACCTTGTTCAAACCCCGTCACTGGGCCAACTAGTGACTTGCTAGCGTGCCGGTTAGTCTGCCGGTTGCACCCAGTTAGGTACAGCAGCCCTACCGGCGTGCCGGTAGCCTGTCGGGACCCTATCGGTTCCCAAAAGGGTGTTCTACCCTACTGTTTAGCCTACCGGAAGGCGAACCGGCGTGCCGGTTAGCCTGCCGGTGACCCAACTTGACTGTAAATGGAAATTTAAGCTCCTGGATAGCCTGCCGGACGGCCAGCCGGTGTGCCAGCCAGCCCACCGGTGGCTACCCTGTTATGTTGTTGATTTTGTGACCTACTGCCTAGCCTGCCGGATGACCAGCCGGTGTGCCGGCCATCCTGCCAGCCAGCAGCATACCCTGTGATTGTTTGTTTTGGGCCTCTGTCTAGGCTACCGGATGGTCAACCGGCGTGCCGGTTTGCCCACCGGTCAGCCCCGACTGGGTTAATTGTTGTGAAAGATTAATTATGAGTGTTGGTGGTTTATTTAATGATTTGTACAATATTGATTTATGGTTATTTGATTTAATTATGATTGATCATATACATGGCATTATCTGATTTGATTATTG
>JAUPMG010021763.1:0-15115 GCA_031762675.1 Pachysandra terminalis | reverse complement strand
ATTTGATTGGACCCATTAATCCTAGGAGTCGGCGTGGGCATTCTTGGATCTTGGTGGCCACAGAGTACTGCACAAAATGGGTTGAAGCCGTATCTCTGAGAATTACCAATGGAGCTTCTGTTACTCAGTTCATTAGGGATAACATTGTCCTTCGTTTTGGTCTCCCTCGAAGGATTATCACAGACAATGAGACTTCCTTCCTCAACAGACCAGTTAGAGAGATAACTGTACATTATCGAATCCTGCACAACAAGTATACCCCCTACTACCCTCAAGGGAATAGTCAAGCTGAAGCCACCAACAAAACCTTGATCAGGATTTTGAGCAAGATGGTGTATGACCAACGTACAAGATGGAACGAAACCTTGCCTCAAGCCTTGTGGGTGTATAGGGTGAGTAAGCATAGGGCTACAAATGCAACTCCTTTCTCTCTAGTGTTTAAAGCAGAAGCTCTTTTTCCAGTAGAACTGCAAGTCGCCTCAGCAAGGATCCTACATGCTAGTAGGGTGGATTGGGACTTCAGAGATTTTTCCCTCCTACGAGCTCAAGAGTTGGATAATATGGATGAGAGAAGGCAAAAGGGTTCGGAAAGCAATTTGCACTATCATCAAATCATCGCTCAAGCTTTCAACAAGTTGGTTAGACCAAGAAACTTCCAAGTTGGTGAACTTGTCCTGCGAGCAACTTGGTATGCAAGGAGCACTGCTGTGAAACCTAAGTTTGGTCCTAAGTGGGAAGGTCCTTTTGAGGTCATCTAAGCTCAGGCCTCATGATATTATGAGATTAGTCTATTAGAGGAGGATGCAATTTCAGAGGTTGTAAATGGAACATGGCTAAGGAAATATTTTTATTAATGAAGATTTGTTTCTATACAAAAGAATCTTTCATTACATTCAAATATACACAAATACAAAATAGAAAGAAAATCAAGGAGCCCCAGTCAGTTGGGATTCAGTTACGCCTTCGAAGGCCCATTCGAGAAGTCCAAGTATGGAAGCTCCGGGAACAGGAAGAGAAACTCTCGTGAGAGCAGTCTGTACTTCCATGAGTCTGGCTTGCTCTTGAGCTACCACTCGCGCTGCTTCTTCAGTATCCTTCAGGATTTGCATTCGCTCTTCAACAGCCTTGGTCATCAGCGAGTCTAGCTCAGCAATGTTCTCTTCCACTTGTCTCAAATCGGCCTTACACTTCTCGAAGGCGCATTGACATTTATCCATTTCCTCTGACTGGGCTACAACAAGATCCTCCAGTGCTCTGACCTTGCTGCATTTCTGCACCTTGAGTTTCAACTGCTCCAGCCAATTGACCAGCCAGTCCAGCTCAAACCGCATGCCTCTCAGGCTATTCACCGTTCTTCCCCAGACAACCAAATCCTCCTCAGTAATACTATGTAGGTCCTTCGAATCATTATCTCCAGAAGCCTGCATAGTTCTCTATATCCAAAAATCTTGAACTTAGGATCCAGTTGTGCTGCCTCAAGAACGATCTCCCTATATGTCGCCCTGATCAGGTTCTTCCAGTACTTCCTCTCAATATCTTCAGGATCTTCCACCCGATCAGGGGACAGCTCCCTCCTCTTTGGAATTGTGGGGATGGCAAAGCTTCCCCTCTTGCGCTTCAGCCCCACAATGGGAGTCAGGGTTCGGCGTTCACCTTCTGAGACCCCTACAGGTACTTGGGAAGGCACTATAGGGGGAGAAGACTCAACTGCGACCTCCTGTTCCTTCGAAGGAACGACTTCAGATATTTCTTCCACACTTAGCTTGGCAAGGTCAGCACCTAGCACGGTTGATTCTTGGGCTGGTACAATTGGTAGAGCAGGAGCTTCAGTCAGAGGGACCACGTTATTCTGTACAAAGGTGGTTTCCACTGGATCAGGGGGCTGCTTGAAAGAGACTTCTTCCTCTTCACCCTCGGCAGCAGCAGTAGCAGCAACATCCTCAGCTTCTGTCTGTATGGGAGGAGCTGGCTCACCAATGCTCCTTGCTCCTACTCTAATTTTCGAAGGAACATGAGAGATCGTCTCTTCATCATCCTGCAGACAGCAAGTATTAGTCAACATTTCACAAACAAGGATGAACAAAGGATGTCCAAGGGAAGAGAAAAAAATATTTATTGAGACTGCATACAGAACAGTCAGAGGCTCGATAGCAAGTGGTGCTTCTCCACCAACACCAGTTGTTTCTTCCCTTCTGACAGGCGTATTGCCAGAAGCCATAGATGGGAGAGCAGGAGGGCTCCTACTTCCCCCAGGGAATTCCCTCTCTTGTCCCGCTCCCAGGGGAATCTTGCCAAGATTTCTCTGAGGCAAGGTGGGAGGAGACAAAGGAGGTACTCTACCCCCTACTCTTCCTTCTTCTGCAGCAATTGCAACATCAAGGATGCACGTGTCAGTAGAAGGAAACTATGACAAGTACATAATTCTACAAAAGAAGGAAAGGTACTCACCAGAAGAAGAGCCCTCGAAGAGCGAGGGAGGACTCTAGAACATCCAGCTCCAGCAACTCTTGTTGAGGGTGGAGGTACCCTGCTGGTCCTAGGCGCAGCTCCCTCGTGTGAGATCCTAGCTGACATCCTGTTGCCTTGGCCTCCACCTCCTTTTGGAGGAGATGGAGCAGAGGAGTAACTGACCGCCATTCCCTCCTCTGCTCCCCCGACTGCTATCTGTTACAAAATCAAGCAGATGAAGTCAAAAGTATTTCGCTAAGGAAACAAAGTTGAAGTAAAAGGTCAAACAATTCTTACCTTTAGAGTCTCGGCGGCAGTGGACTTTACCCTGACCCGCGACTTGGGTGGAGGAGATTGTTCTCGGACTAGGCCTGGGGCTACAACCTCTGCAAAGGGAATCTCCCATGTCGGCCGAATCTCCTCCAAAATCTGCTCCAGGGTGATGATGGTAACAAGGGTTGCCGCCGATGCTCTAGATGGGAGTCTGGGCACCCTTGTGCTGGTGCCCCTCATGGGAAGAAGATTCCCAATTGGGACGTGGTCCTTGTCCACCTCTTTTTCTGCCTCCTTGGCAGACCCCTCCTCAATTTAAGCAAGGGGAGCCTTTTAGAAGCTGCCACAGGAGCAACTTCAAGAGTCGTCGCAGAAGTTTCATCAGCTGCAGGAGCACTCCTTTCCTGCCTCCACTCATAGACATCCTGAATCACAAGATGACTAGGAGTCTCATGGAGTATGGGATGGCCATCCCTGATTTGGAAGGAGTGGTTTTTGTCGTTCCTCCTCAGCCTTTGCTCCTTAGGCCCTCCGAGGTCGATCTTCGAGGGCACTGGATCTCCTCTGTAGAACTTGTCCAGGGTGACCAGGCACTTGTGCCAGTAATCAGACCACCAAGAGGTCACCCTGCCTCGCCTATCTAGTGTGACGAGGTGGCTTTGAAGTCCTTGTCCATCCTGAGGTAGCCACTCCCTCGAAGGAACCTCGCCCCAACAAACTGTGCAACTTCACTCGAGGCGGGTGTGAATTCCACGTCACGGGGAGGAGCTACCTAGTCAAACCTGAACTGCCGGAGTACACGATTCGGGTTGTCGACAAGGAAGCTGCTCCCGTACTCCCTGACTAAGCTGATCAGATACCCTGGGTGGAGGATCACAAGGAATGCCCTCTCCTCTGGGGAGAGCTGGAGCCAGGCGGTGGTGCTCTCCTCTGCGTCTGCTTCCACCATAACCCTGAAGGACTGCAACAGTTGGATTCCTCCGTTGCGGTAAGGACGATACTCGAACTCTGCCTCGACGTTCATTACTTGTCGCAAACGGGTGTTGTGTTTTGGGCGGAATCCGAACCAAACCAGGGCCCTCAGGGCAGAATCCAAGCCCAAGCCGCGAACGAGCTCCTCCATATGTGAGAATTCCTAAGGAGCGTATCTAGGATACCTCTCCCACAAGAAGAGCTGGACGAAGTTGGTATCCAGCAAAGTCTCCACCAATCTTTCTCCTCGGCTTCTGGCCATATCCTCACACAGCAGGTCTAGATGCTCGTACTATGATCCCAGGAATAGAGGGGTGAGGGGAACCCGGACTCCTCTCGCAATCTTGACCGCCAGAGGGAATATCCTCTCATGCTTGTCGGCGGGATATCCCTCGAACACAAACCGGGCTAGCCAGAAGGCCACAAAGCCCTCCAGGTGGACACTACTGTCCATGCCCTCTCCCCACAACCATCTGATGGAGAGGTTGGAAGATTTGGGGGTCTCCTCTTCGTTCCAGAAGAATCTGGTCCAGCCTCTGAAGAAGTATTTTGTAGTTACGTTGGAATCCCTCCCCTTCAGTTGGGTCTTCCTCGGCGTCTTCTTAGAGCAGACTTTCAGCAGCTCCAGATCAACCTCCTCCGCCGCGGACAGGTTGTTCGCCCCTGGGTTCTCCTCTTCTAGGATTGGAGGATAGCGCAACATCGCCACATCTTCCAAGGTGATACTGATCTCACCAAATGCGGTCACGAACACGTGATCCTCCAAATCCCACTGGACCACGAATTATTTAAGGGCCTCGTAATCCCGGTGGTAGTCACCCGTGTATGAACGGATGGACTCTAGCACCCCGATGACGTCTAGCAGTCTCCGATACTCGTCGTTCTCCATTATATAGGCCACCTACTCCGGCCAACCAGGAGGCAAGTTGAAGAGTGACCGAAACCCTATCTCAGACAGGGGATAGTCACCTCTCTCAGCCCTAAAAGTTGGTGCCTTGCTCAAGCGAGGGAAGCCTGTATTAAGCGAGGTTGTCTCTTCAAAGGGGCAGGACAACTCTTCCCCACTCTGCAACGCCTCCGGGACCACCGGATCTCGAACCACATTCCAAAATGGAGCATTGGAAACCTCCATCTTGGTATCAGATTTCTTCACAACACCCTTCTTGGCCATTTCTCACAGAAGAGGAAGATGAAAAAGAACAAGAAAGCAAGGGAGCAAAGACAAGGGTTTGAAGATGCAGGAACGCAAGAAAGCTTCAAAACTCAAGTTGCAGGAACCTTTCTTCCTCAACGAGCTTTCAATTTATAGGAAATGGCGATTTCTCATTTCAGAAATTGAAAAGGCACTTTTTGAAGGTTCGCGTGATCCCAAGGAAGAAATCATTTCTTTAACAGCGCATGATAAGTGCATTTAAAACACACTCCCTCGAAGAAAGCGGTTTTAATGCCTGCCACTTCAGGTACGATCTCATGTTTTCTTCTCTAGCGTAAGAAACCTGAGACCAGGGTGCTATTGGTGATCAGGCGGGCTAATTAATTACACGTGGCGCTTTCTTAAAATTGTGTGTACACGTTTTAGGTATTGCCGCATTCACTAAATCATTCAATAAAGCTGTAACGGTTGTACTGCCATCTCTTTCACGTGCCAGCTGTCATCACCTGCGTACGGTGATTAGACCGTTTGGTGAAAATGTGATATTTGAACCGATTCAAAGATCTCTGACCGTCCTTATCACCAAAAAGGGGAAAGTTTCTTGGAGAAGCAACCTTTTTGAATTCCAACTTGTGGGGGCACGCCACGTGTCCCAAACTCCACAAACAAGCAATCCTCAATTTTGAAATATTCAAAAGACTAAGGACTTATGTTCCCACGACACACTGCCTTCTTGGCACCCGATGGAATGAGAATCTTACTCTTTCCCCGACAGACCTTATTTTACCTGAATGGCGTATTTAGGGGCATGTTACCCCTAATAGACTCCTCAAATAGTTAAGACTTCAATAGTTCCTTGAAGTCACATCTATTTGCTCTCTAGAACAGACTTCGAGTGATTATTACATACTTTTATGTTTTAAGGGTATTTTTACTCAAGGAAAGATCCTCAAGGGAACTTTCTGTACCTTCTAATCCAGTAGTCATTCTTGGATCATGTCCATAGACTTCGAAGGACCACATTACGGTTTGTCTTAAAAGCAGGTATATGCCTTCCCATTGAGGAAAATCTTCAAAGGACAAATCCGAGGAAAAACTTCGAAGGACAAATCCGAAGGATGACCTCAAATGATAAATCCGAGGGATGAATTTGAAGGAGAATTCCGAAGGAAGTCTTTTCAGGCTAACCACCTCCAGATGGTGAATTCGAAGGAGGTATGTTCCCTCATGCCAAAGGTGAATTCGAAGGAGGAATATTCCTTCCTCCTAAGGCGAATTCCAGGCTAACCACCTTGAGATGGTCAATTCGTCAAAGGGCTTTTCACCCCCAAAAGACTAAGAATTCTATCCTCCTCAAAGCACACAGACTTTGGTTTACCCTCGCAAATGCAGTCTTTTATGAATCCCAACTACAAACTAGAACTCGAAGTCATTTTTATTCATTCTTATGAATTGATTTCGAGTCATACATGGGACTTTCACTTCTAGAAGAAAATCCTCAGTGGAAAGGGTTTTAGAAGTCGAAAGCACGCCATCCTCAGAAGTATTTCCTGAAGATAGGTTTCCAACGGAATTTTAGAACATCCTCTCACTCCACTTTGAAGGAATTCACAGGTTTACTTCTGCTTTCATCCAAGTAGAATGCACTCGGATTGGTTAATGTAGCTATGAACCTTAAGGGATTTTAAGACAAACTCTCCTTTATGGGGACGATTGATCATGAAAATGAGATCCCTGATGAGACACTCAACCTCGAGTTCTCTATATGGGTAATTCGAGAATACATTGATCACCCTGTAAATATATAGTTGTTCTTGATTTCCTTTGAAGGAAGATAGCCGCCAAAGGGAGTCCTCCTTCGAAATACTCGAAATTAGCAAAGTATCTTATACATTGAATTGTCCCCTAAAAAGTGATTGAGACGGATTCTCAGAATGGAAAGCACGTGGTAAGAATCTCACCGACTTATAAAAGGGTGTTTTGTCTTTTCTGGAATGGCGGCAAAGATAGTGACGTTGCTCTTGGAATTTGTGTAAAAGTGACACGCGTTACTGGATCCGTGTTGTTCAAGTTCCAAAGCAACCTTTCGCAGAGCAGTTTTTAAGGTTTGAAATGATTTGGGCTTTTTCTCTGGAAGTAACTTAGCCGTGTTGAAGAACACGTGTCTTTCAGGATATGTCTTAGGACCATGTGTCACTCAGGATATGCCTAGCGCTTGAGGGTCCCTCTCTGAGCGCTTAGCTGAGTGACACTTGGCCTATATGGAGTGGGAAACTCCCTACAAATACCAGAACACATCCTCCATTGTAGAGGATTGGAAGATCTGACGATTTGAATTCGTGAGACTGGAAATTCTAGAAATCTCAAACTTATAGAAATCTGAAACAACAGTGAGTAAAGGCACTGAAAGAGAAAGAGAACAGTCTTCAAACTATGAAGTTTTACCGCTCTGAGATTGCATTCTAATTGCCTTCTCAGTTATTACAATAATCCCTTCTTCTCGCCTCTTCCCTTCATCTCATTTGTAGGTTAAAGTTGACAAGGAATGCACTTGACAGAACAATTGTGCGACGGTTTGTGCTGTCTTGAGACAGACTTCCCTACCTTTTCTCTAGGGAGATGACTGTATTGGTTCATATGTATTAGTTGACCTTCTATTCTAATATATTTTTGTCTCTTACAAATTCGTCATCACCATTTTAGGCGACTCCACTAGGGTGTCTGTAGTCGTTTCCTTTCATCTCCAACCTATTTGCTGTTTTCATCCCATATTTACTTCATGGATCCGTCCATTTCCAACCCTACCCCTTTTGCGGAAGATATTTCAGAACAGAATCCTCCTCAGGATCATGTACCTTCTCAAGACCCTGAAGAGATGGATAAATCTCTTAGGGCAACCATTTTGGCTCTACAGGCTCAACTGGATGCTTTGCCAAGTAAACCTATTCCCAGTCCCTCAGCAAACCCTTCTATCAAAACCTCTCCTACAGTAAACCCTTCACTATGCACTTCCATACCTCCATCTGCACCCAAACCAAGCTTTGTCACCATTGCAAATGTTCAAGCTCTCCTACAGAAATCTCAGTCCAAGGATACAGATTGGATTAGTAGTGATTTTTGCCCTCCGTACTCGGAGGTTCTTCTTGGCTTGCCATACCCCAAGGACTATAAAACTCCTATCTTTCCCCAGTTCTTAGGGCAGAACGGGAACGTGCGGGAGCATGTTAGTCTCTTTATAGAAGCACCGGGGGCTTATGCCGGCAACAAAGAGCTCCGTCTACGGGAAATCTCAAAGTCGCTCTCTGAGAAGGCTTTCACCTGGTACAGCAGGTTGGAAGCTGGTTCTGTGCATGCCTGGGAAGACATGGGGTCTTTGTTCCACCACAAATTCTTCATCACTGAAGAGAAGCTCACCATCATCGATCTCAGTCAGGAGAGACAGAAACAGAAAGAAGACCTGGTCCAGTACGTCAAGCGCTTCAGGGACCTGGTGATCACTTGCACAGAGGCAGCTTTCGAGGAGAAGTTTGTCAGAACCATGTATTAATGGTATGCTCCTTCTATACGGCATCCACATCGAGAACCATGAAATTAAGAGCTTCACCAAGCTATACGAGTATGCCAAGAGGACGAATGCCTGTATTCCTGCCCCTGAGAAGAGGATAGAAAGGAAGCACGCTCTGGTTGTCACTACTGGCAAGGAGGAAGAGCCTACTCCCAAAAGGAAAGACATGCCTAGTAGTAGCAGCAACGCCAACAACAACAACAACCGAGAGAGACGCGCACCACCTCCAGAAGAAACATGTACTCCTGCCCAGCTAGATGCTCTGCTGGAAGAGTGGATCAAGGATGATCGCGTCTTGCTGCCACCTATTGAGAAGGTACCCTCAGAGGCTGACAAACGGTCCCCACGGTATTGCAAATTCCACCCCCATACTCGTCATTCCACCTTCGACTGTTCGGCCTTGAGGAAGCTCTTTCATGCTAGGTTGGCGGCTGGAGATATTGATGTCCCAGATGCGAAGGTACATCTGATCCTCTTCCTCAGCATAAGGGGAAAGGGAGAGAAGTTGTGCGCATGATGTCCGTTTTCACGAACAGGTAGAAGTCAGACCCTCAGTCCAGTGAAGCTGCATGTGGCACCACCAAGTTCTAGATGTTCTTTGTGGACATGCAATTTACATCTGAGATGCGAGTTGAGGCTACTCAGACACTGTTGGGAATCATGGAGAAATATCATTTCCAGTGTTTCAACTGCCAAGAAGCTTCTACACACTATTCTCCACTACTTGGCAAGCATGCCATAATTTTCACCGAGGAAGACATGATGGCATCTTCAGAGGACCATAACAAACCCCTGTATGTGAATGCCACCTTACAGGGTGTGGAGGTTCGAAGGGCACTGGTGGACGGTGGCTCTACAGTCAACCTCATTCCTCTAAAGATCTTGGAGGCAATTGGTGTTTCCAGTAAGTGCATTATCCCCAGCCAAATTCGGATTCTGGGTTTTGATACCCAGTGGCAGCAGACGATGGGATACATCTCCCTCAACCTCCGTGTAGGGTCTTTCAGATTCCCTACCACATTCCATGTCATTGATGATAGGGTGGCATTTCATGTGCTGATAGGAAGGCCGTGGATACATCGGGCGAAGGTGGTCCCATCCACCTATCATCAGTGTTTGAAGGAAATCCAGAATGGGACAATTGTCAGGGTGGTGACAGAACCCTTCCCCTTTGATGAATCAGAGACCCACTATACAGAGGCAAACCATTATGATGGATTCGCTCCGGAGGGGGAATGCCACGTTTCCAAGTCTCAAGGAACTCTCCTACCCTTGTGGACTACCCTGGAACCAGCTTCTTGTCTGGTGCCGTCTTCTTCAGTGCCATCTTCTTCAGTACCGTCTTCTTCAACACCATCTCCTTCGGAAGGCCCTTGACCTTTGAAGGCTCATTGTATAAGGTTAGACCTCCCAGATGGGAGACACGTCTACCGCTTATGACAATCACAGGGGAACCCATCCACTGACATCCTGTAGTGCGCCCCTAGTGAAGAAATTCTAGAAGCTCCCGAATCCAAACTTGAACAAGCCCCATAACACTTGAAGGATGGTGTTCAGGCTGTTCAAGAAGAGCTGTTTATGGTTGACCTTGGAGAGGATCCAACCGTCAATAAACCTGTACAAATCTCTTCCTCCCTCGAGCCAGATCACAAGAAGGCCTTCATAACACTGCTATCCCAGTACAAAGATGTCTTCGCATGGAGCTATGAGGACATGCCAGGTCTTAATCCTGGGTCAGTGACTCACAGGCTTCACCTCTCCCCTGAAATGCATCCTGTCAAACAAGCACCAAGGACCTTCAGACTGGACATAGAGTTGCAGGTCAAGGCTGAGATCGAGAAGCTTTTGCACGCAGGTTTCATCAAGCCTATCCAATATCTTTCTTGGTTTTCCAATGTAGTCCTTGTAAGGAAGAAAAATGGGCAGATTAGATGTTGTGTAGATTTCAGAGATCTCAAAAAAGCTTGTCCAAAGGACAATTTCCCTTTGCCTAAGATGGATATACTAATTGACGCCACTGCGGGGAATGAGATGTTTTCCTTCATGGATGGATTCTCAGGGTACAACCAGATCCTTATGGACCCAAGAGACGCTGAAAGGATTGCTTTTAGAACTCCTTTGGGAAACTTATACTATACAGTCATGTCTTTTGGTCTTAAGAATGCTGGTGCGACTTACCAAAGGGCCATGACTGTTATAATCCATGATATGATGCATGGGAAAGTTGAGGATTACGTGGATAATCTGGTTATCAAGTTGGCAAAGTGTGGAGATCATCTTGCTATTTTTGAAAGAGTATTCCAAAGATGTCAGATGTATAAACTCAAGATGAATCTCGCGAAGTGTGCCTTCGGGGTTTCTTCTGGAAAGTTCCTTGGCTTTATAGTCCATAGGCATGGGATAGATCTGGATCCCACGAAAGCTAGAGCCGTCATTGACTTAGCTCCTCCCAAAACTCAGAAGGAGCTGAAGTCCTTCCTTAGATGGGTATCCTACATCCCGACGTTCATACCCTAACTTTTTGCTCTCCTGGTTCCTCTCATGCCACTCCAGAAGAAGAATGTCCTCTTTAGTTAGAAGGAAGAACAACATCAAGCATTCGAGGCCATCAAACAAGTGCTCGCCCATCTTCACACCATGATGGCTCAAATTCAAGGGAAACCTCTCAAGTTGTACATCGCCTTCACTAATTGAGCTATATGAGGTTTGCTTGCTAAGGAGGACGAGCAAGGCTTTGAGAGACCTGTCTATTACGTCAGTAGGCTGCCGAAATCAAATACTCTATGATAGACAAGTCTTGTCTTGCTTTAGTGCACATGGTGAACAAGCTGAAGCATTATCTGCATTCACATTCAATTCACCTTGTCACTAGGAGTGGCCTTGTAAAGTTTCTCATTTCTCAACCCATTCTCTATGGAAGACACATCAAATGGCTACTTCAGCTAGCTCAGTTTGAGATTGTGTGCGAGACACTGAGAGCCATCAAAGGACAGGCTGTTGCTGATCTTTTGGCTGCCTTCTCCACTCATGAAGAAGAGGATGACATCATGAATGGGGTATCTATGGTTTCTAAAGAGGAATGACAGATGAAATTCAACGGGTCTTCCAACTCTCAAGGCGGTGGAGCAAGAATTGAGCTAATTTCTCCAAATGGTCAACAGTTTTCCTTCTCTTTCAAACTAGATTTTCCCTGCACCAACAACAAAGCGGAGTATGAGGCCTTGCTGATTGGCCTCTCTTTAGCACGTCAGCTAAAAGCTCAGAACATCTGGATCTCGGGAGACTCTTCCTTGGTTGTCTCCCAAATCAATGAGGAATTCGCAATCAAGGAACCAGACTTAGTTCCTTACAGGACAGCCATACAGGCCCCTCCTTTGAAGGTTCGCAAGCTATTCCTCGACTCACACAATGAGAAGCAAGAACAGGCATGCTGATGTTTTGGCCAACTTGGGAAGCAGACTCCCGTTCAAATTTGACGCGACCACGTTGGAGATCATTCGAAGGACTACTCCCTCCACCCAACTCCTACAGGAAAATGAAGAACTTATTCTAGAACTGGAGGTAAAAAATCATCTGTAATCTGGATAATCTCCCTCACTGCGCTCCTACTACTCCTTTGAAAATCTTGATGAACTTTACCAAGAAAGGTAAGGTCCTCTATTACAAAGGGGTTAGTGGAGCTCTGTTTAGATGCATTGGACCGAACGAAGCTGAGGAAAAGATGCAAGCTATACATGACGATACCTGCGGGCTTCCAGATTCCATTGCCCTATATAGACGACTTCAGAGATCAGGGGTGTACTGGCCTTCCATAGCGTTTGAAGCTGCTAGGCTACAACTTTCCTGCGCCAAGTGTCAAGAGCCATCTAATGTATCAGAAGCTTTTCCTATCCATGAGTTCACAGATTGGAGGGAACCGTACATTAGATTCCTTCGAGATGGAGTTCTACCTTCAGATAGGTTTGAGGCTCTTCAGCACAAACGTAAGATCCCCAGATTCTACATGGAGCAAGGAGAGCTATTTCGAAGGAGCTTCAATGACACCCCCCTGCGTTGCTTGGGAACTCAAGAGATCTTCATCGTCCTTCGAGAGGTCCATGGTGGTACATCTACGACGCATTAAGGAAAGAAGAAGCTATATAAGAAACTCCAAGATATAGGCTACTATTGGCGTACAATGGAAGTAGATGCAGCAGAATTTGTGAAGAAATGTGCGAAGTGCCAAGTTCAAGATAACATTCCTCGTAAACCTTCTCAGGAAATGTAATCATTTATCTTCCCATGGCCATTCCACACTTGGGGCCTGGATTTGATTGGACCCATTAATCCTAGGAGTCGACGTGGACATTCCTGGATCTTGGTGGCCATGGAGTACTTCACAAAGTGGATAGAAGTTGTCTCCCTGAGAAGAGCTAATGGAGCCTCTGTAGCTTAGTTCATCAGGGATAGCATTCTCCTCCGTTTTGGTCCCCTCGAAGGATCATCATAGACAATGAAACTTCCTTCCTCAATAGGCCAGTAAGGGAGATGACCGTTTTCTATCAGATTCTGCATAATAAGTCTACTCCTTACCACCCTCAAGGGAATGGTCAAGCTGAAGCCCCCAACAAAACCTTGATCAAGATTCTGAGCAAGATGGTACATGATCAACCTATAAGAAGGAACAAATCCCTGCCTCAAGCTTTGTCGGCATATAGAGTAAGCAAGCACAGGGCTACGAATGCAACTCCATTCTCTTTATTGTTTGGGGCAGAAGCACTTCTTCCAGTTGAACTACAAGTTGCATCAGCAAGGATTTTGCATGCGAGTTGAGTAGATTGGGATTTCAGAGACTTTGCTCTCCTACGAGCTCAGGAGTTGGATAATTTGGATGAGAGAAGGAAAAAGGATTTGGAAAGAAATCTGCACTATCATTAGATCATCACCCAAGCCTACAATAAGCTGGTCAGACCAAGAAGCTTCCAAGTTGGTGAACTTGTCCTACAAGCGGCTTGGTATGCCAGAAGTACTGTTGTGAAGCCTAATTTCGCTCCTAAGTGGGAAGGTCCCTTTGAAGTCATCTCAGCTCAGGCTTCAGGATATTATAGATTTAGTCCATTAGAGGAGAATGCAACTTAAGAAGTTGAAAATGGAAAATGGCTAGAGAAGTATTTTTATTGAAAAAGATTTATTTTACAAAGAATCTTTCATTACATACAAAGAATACATATGATTACAAATATACAAGATACAAGGAAGAATCAAGGTGCCCCAGTCAGTTGTGATTCAGTTTTGCCTTCGAAGGCTCCCTCAGGAAGTCCAAGTCTTGAAGCTCCAGGGGCGGGGATGGAAACTCTCATTAGAGCAGTCTGTGCCTCCATGAGTTTGGATTGCTCTTGAGCTATCGTGCGCGCTGCTTCTTCAATATCCTTCAGGATCGGTATACGCTCCTCAACAGATTTCTTTAGCAGGGATTCCAGCTCAGCAATGTTTTCATCTACCCCCCTCAAATCAGCCTTGCACTTCTCGAAGGCGCCCTGGCACTTATCCACTTCATCTGACTGGGTTGTAACAAGGGCTTCCAGTGCCCTAACCTTGCTGAACTTCTGCACCTTGATCTTTAGCTGCTCTAACCAATTGACCAGCCAATCAAGCTCGAACTTCATGCTTCTCAAGCGGTTCACAGTCCTTCCCCAGACTGTCAGATCCTTCATGGTAATGCTATGCAAGGTCCTTCGACTCATGATCTCCAGAAGCCTGCATGGTTCTCTATATCCGAAGAGTTTGAACTTGGAATCTAGCTGTGCTGTCTCAGGAACGATCCCCCCATACATCGCCCTGGTCAGATTCATCCACTACTTCCTCTTGGTGTCTTCCGGATCTTCCACTAGATCAAGGGACAATTCCCTTTTCTTCTGAATAGCTGGGATAACGAAGCTCCCCCTCTTGCGCTTCAGCCCCACTATAGTAGTTAGAGTTTGGGGTTCACCTTCTGAGACCCCTACAGGCGCTTGGGAAGGCACTGTAGGGAAGGAAGAATCAGCTATAGCCTCCGGTTATTTCAAAGGAATGGCTTCAGACGCTTCTTCAACACTTGGCCTGGCGAGGTCAGTAGCTGGCATGATGGATTCTTGGGATGGTACAACCTGTGGAGTAGAAACTTCAGTCGGAGGGACCACATTATTCTGTATAAGGGTGAACTCCACTAGAACAGGCCACTTCTTGGAGGAACCTTCTTCTTCTTCATCCCCAGCAGCAACAGTCTCCTCAATTCCTTTCTGTACAAGAGGAGCAGCTGGAGCACCAACACTCCCTGTCCCTTCTCTAATATTCGAAGGAACATGGGAGATGGTCTCCTCATCATTCTGCAGACAGCAAGCGTCAGTCAAAAAATTCTCCAACAAGAATAATCGAAGGAAAGCTTGGAGGAAGGGAACTACTTACTGAGACTGTATATACGACAGTCAGAGGCTCGACGGCAAGAGCTGCCTTTGTTCCTTCAGCCTTCTCTTCTCTTTTGACATGAGTGCTGCCAGAAGTCATGGATGGGGGAGCAGGAGGGCTCCTGCTTGCCCCAGGGACTTCCTTCTCTTGTCCTACTCCAAGGGAGAGCCCTGTGTCACGACCCAAATTCCAAGGTAAAGCACATGATTCACACAAGCTTAGACCTCGAATTCCAAGCCGCAACTCTCACCCTCAATTAATCATATCTAATAATCATTAAC
>JAUPMG010021742.1:0-15115 GCA_031762675.1 Pachysandra terminalis | reverse complement strand
GGTCATGAAAACGAATTCCCTGACGAGACACTCTCTACATGGGTAATTCGAGAATACATTGATCACTTGGTAAGGGTACAGTGGTACTTACGTTCCTAGAAGGAAAATAGCCGCCAAAGGGAGTTCTTAACGGATTCTCAAAATGGAATGCACATGGTGAAAACCTCACCGACTTATCACCGCCTTATAAGTATCTACTTTCTAACCTATCTAAAAGGGGTTTTGTCTTATCTAGGAATGGAGGCAGGATGGTGACGTTGCTCATTGGAACTTGTGTGAAAGTGACACACGTCTTCAAAACTGTGTTGCTCAAGTTCCAAAGCAACTTTTTGCAGAGCATTTTTTAAGGTTTGAAATGATTTGGTCTCTTTTCTTTGGAAGTAACTTAGCCGCGTTGAAAGACACGCATCCCTCAAGATATTTTCTAGGACCACGTGTCACTCAAGATTTTCTTAGCAAATGAGGGTCCCTCTCTAAATGCTTAGCCGAGTGACACTTGTTCTACTGAGAGTGAGAAACTGTAATAACCCTGATTTTTGAGAAATTAATTAAATAAATAAATAAAATAATTATTTTAGTTGCAGTTTAAGATCCTAATTTGGACTTAGAACTGAGATTATATCATTGAAATAGTGATTATACTGAAACGGGGATACCGGAACTATATCCTTCGTGCTTTTCGCCGTAGCTCGAAAGAAAGAATATGTAAAGCTATTCTTCTTTCTCTCTCAGATATTTGGTCTGTGAGCTTTGGGAAGAAGAAGAAGAAGAAGAAGAAGAGAAGAAGAAAAGAAAGGAAATCTAAAGGGGAAAGAAGTAGAGTTCTAGCCAAGGAAGTTGTTGAATTCAGCTGGAGCTTGGATCTGCTTAAACAAGTAATTGATTTTATGCAAATCACTAAGAATCACTAAGATTCTTATATGCTCTTTGATGATTTTGGGGTTTAAACTCATGGGTTGGGTTTAATATCATGTCTGGGAAGAAAACTAATGATATACATGTCTTTTTGTTTGATTTGAATCATACTTAGTTCAGATTTTTAGTATGAGTTCTTTTGTTTGATTGTTTTTAGAAATCAAGACAAATGTTTATGAAATGATGTGTAAAATGATGATTTGCATAGCACATGGATGTGTTTTATGATTGGTTAGGTTTATAGGTCTGATTTACGCATTAGAATTGCATATATACAGGCATTGTTTGAAAATTTGACAGTAGAAACTGTTGTCAAAGTTTCTGGAGTTCCGATCGATCGGCAGCCCAGAACCGATCGATCGGTAGCCGAACGTTCGCTAGTGGCGGTCCGATACATCGGGCGCCAATCGATCAGTACAGAATCTCGATCGATCGACTGTTAATTTCCAAAACAGTGTTTTGATTCCAATTCCAAATCAAAACCAAATTGGATTATAATTGTATGGGGTTGTATGTGGGTGTAAGGGGCACCTATTTTAATAGTCAAAATGAAAAAAATGACTATTTTACCCCTATGTATATTTATACTTGAAATTTCATGAATGTATGTTAAATTTTTACATATGTTCAAACGTGAATAACATGATTATATTTAGTTGAATACATGACTAAATTATGTATAAATGATGTTATTGCATTCATATAGTTGATTGTGGTAATCGTGAATTAACGGACATGCATGTGAGTGTCCTTATGAGGACCAAGACCACCCCGGAACCTCAATGTCTATTTGTGACGAGAGGTTGGATAAGAATGAAAATGAAAAAGGGAATTTACATGTAATTACCGAGTTAAAGAAGTAAGAATCTCTACGGTATCCCGCAGATAGGGATTATACATGTATAAGTTCAAAATGAACTAACGGTGAGGGATTTGCAACCCCAATAGCCCAGAACATCTATATGAGATAGATACGGGAAAAGAATAACTAACTTGATATATCGTGAGTAAGTAGTACCCGCAAAGGGTTTTGTGGACGTGGTCCTACCCTTGGACGAGATGGGGTTGTGTGGACGGTAGTTCTCACCCAGTTCTCAGATAAAAATAAACGTTGGACTTGAATTCCTAAGGGTTGAGAGTCCCCAAAACTATGTTGGCCACATGGAATCAGTAGTAGTCCTAGGTCTATGTTGGAGACCGTTCACCAAGTCTGGTGCTTAAGGATACTCACTGGGTCTGACACGAGCACTTTACTACACTATATAGATCAAGTCATTCATTATTGCATATCATGTGATTAAAAAGGCCATTGTGATTCCATGTGATCATGCATAGCATGCATGATCATATAAGCATGTTATTGTTTCTTTAGTTTTGCATATTATTGCTTGCTGGGCCGTGTAGCTCAGGCCTTTTGGCCACAAACATTTCAGGTCATGTCGATACACCTGATGAAGATCCCAATAGAGCATAAGACGAGGATGCTCGTGGCAGGGCGCGTGAGGATCACGACAACTGTGTACTTTGAGTGTTAGGAAGAGTCAGTGTGAACTCTCGTTTTGTGATCAAACATGTAATTATTTATTTTGGCTATTTGTAATCTAGATACTTATGTATTTAGTTTACTTCTTTTGGTTGGGCATTTTAGATGATGCGTCTTTCTGCATATCTAGATGTAGTTGATGTATATTCAGGTTTTGATCAGATGTTATTTCCGCTGCGTTGATATAAGATGATGTTATATCTTGCTCTGTTTTGTTCTTTATGGATGTACCACCCTCATGGTTTGTTCATGGTTATTAAATATAATTATTTTGAGGGTGAGAGTGGCGGCTTGGAATTCGAGGTATAAGCTTGTGTGAATCACGTGCTTTACCTTGGAATTCGGGTCGTGACAAGCACTGCCTTCCACCCACAAACAGATGAACAGACATAAAGGGTCAATCAGATAGTGGAAGATATGCTACGAGCATGTGTTTTAGATTTCAAAGGAAACTGGAGTGACCATCTTCCTTTGGTAGAATTATCCTACAATAACAGCTATCAGTCGAGTATTGGGATGGCACCTTTTAGGGCTTTGTATGGAAGGCCATGTAGGTTGCCGCAAGTTGGACCGAGGTGGGCGAGAGCAGTTTACTTGGACCTGAAATTATCCAAGAGACAACTGAAAAGGTGAAAATCATCAGGAAGAGACTCTACTAGCTCAAAGTCGACAGAAAAACTACGCAGATCGTAGAAGAAGAGAGCTAGAGTTTGAAGTGGGTGATCATGTATTCTTAAAGGTTTCACCGATGAAGGGTGTTATGAGACTTGGAAAGAAAGGGAAATTAGCGCCTCGCTTTGTTGGACCATTCGAGGTATCAGAACGCATCGGTAAGGTGGCATACCGTCTAGCTTTACCATATCAGTTGGGACCAGTCCACAATGTCTTCCATATCTCTATGATTAGGAAGTATGAACCGGATCCTACGCACTTCATTGACTGGACTGATTTATCGATACGGGATGTTGCGACATATGAAGAAGTACTGGTAAAGATCATGGACCGAAAGGAGCAAAAACTGAGTACAAAGATCATTCCCTTTGTAAAAGTACAATGGAACCATCACAACGGAGCAGAAGCTTCATGGGAACTGGAATCTGAAATTCGAAGGCGATACCCGACATTATTCGATAACCGAAGTATGTGTTTAACTTCGAGGATGAAATATCCTAAAGGGGGGGAGAATGTAGTGACCCTAACCCTACCATTTAATTTAATTATTAAATGGTAGTTAATCCTAATTAAAGCCTTAGGATTTAATTGATATTAAAGGAGGCTGGAATGGACCTATGTGTAAATATGTTAAGTTAGTGATTAATTGTTTTATTTATGTGAACTAGGTGTAATGGGCTTGGACCCAACACATCACAAATGAGTGGACAAGTGGGTTAGCCGAATAAGCCCATTGGGCAAGGTAAGGGCACTATAGACATTTTACAATCTAATTTGAATTAGAGAGAGGAAGATAATGGGTTCTCCCACTAGCTCATAAATCAATCAAAGGAGGAGAGAGAAACTGTCTCACATAAGCAAAGGAAGAAGAGAGGGAGAAAAGCCTTGTGCAGAAATCTGGTTTTTGGAAGGAAGAAGAAGAAGAAAAAGGAAAAGAAAATTGGTGATCCTTGTTGCTGGAAATCAACCTAGATTAGAATCTACGTAAATGAGGTAGGGATTCCTGTGTTTCTACTGTAACTAGTTTTATGGATCATTCCAATGCTATAAATATAGATGGCTTTGTATGTTCTTAATGTGAAGCATGCTAGATCTAAGATCTAGAGAAACTAGAGCAGATGCATGCTATGTTGCTTAGCTGATTTATATGCTAAACGTGTGTTGCTGTGTTTTCCTGGATGAGTATATGTTCCTATGGACTATGTTTATGTTCTTAGATCTATGTTTAATTATTTGTAGATTTCCATGTTTAGATATATAGAACTAATAATTTTTTATGTGTTTGATGTTTGGATCATATGAGTAGGTTTTAGAGACTGATTTATGATGATTAAAACCTAAACAAATACTAGGTTTGAGTAGAGGCACGAAGCCCTAGAAGAAAACCAAGAAATAAGCCAAAATTGCCTTTCGGTAGCAGTCTCGGCAGCTACCGAGTAGCTACCAAAATTGCTAAAAATGCCAAGCTCTCGGGACTTGCTACCGAGGCTCAATAAGAGTGCTACCGAGGAGGTCAGCAGGAGTCTCGGCAGCTACCGAGGTGCTGCCGAGGTCAAAATGGAACCAAATTTTAGTGAGATGTTCCTCATTGAGTTGTGCACATGTCTGTATAGTTGGTTTGTGTGCAAAAGGTCTGAATTGTTCGAATCATAAAAAGTAGAGGAGAATGTTTAAAATTCAGGATCTTCGGATTGATTCGAATGGAATATGAGGTGATGTCGACTCAAAGGTTTTGGATATGGTCATAGGACCTCAATACAGGATTAATATGATTAGAAATGGTCGTGTAGGACTTGATTTGTCGAATGGTGCTTTTAGCATTCAATGTGAACTTAGGTTTGACTTGGTTGACTTCTGAATGACTTGTGTTGACCTTGATGATTGACTTGTATGTTTGATAAGGATACCATGAGTATCCATGATTGTGATTGTGTTTGAGTGACTTGAAATTGTGAATGTGGATGGGTGAGCTTCCACCATGGGTGAAAGTCCCTTAAGGTATTACATGGTACAAGAGTATTCCTCCGTGGGTGAAAGTCCCTAAAGGGAAGGGTTTATACAGGTGTATATCCACCGTGGGTGAAAGTCCCAAAAGGAAGAGTCTGATTACTGGTGAGCTTCCACCGTGGGTGCAAGTCCCTAAATGGAATGTGAGTTTATTGGTGTATTCCACCGTGAGTGCAAGCCTCTTAAGTAATATGAATGGTGGTTCTACCGTGGGTGTAAATCCCTAAAAGAATGGATCGTATGGTCGTGAGTTGGAATGAGCACATGATTGAGCTAGGCCTGGTCACACCCGCATTGCATTGCATTGCACTTCACTCCATTTCATCCCATAATTGCATCATACCACATTACATTGCATTATACATTGTACATCTTTGGTTGAAGTGAATGTTTGTGAGTACTTCCATCTGTTAACTTGTTTGACTTGTTGTGTTTGCAATTGGGTCGCATTGGTTGTAGCAAGGTGGGACCTTGTGGTTAATTGTTGTAGCATGGTGGGACCATGTGGATAAGTGTGTACTTCCACCGTGGGTGCGAGTCCCTAAAGGAATGGATAAGGGTGTACTTACACCATGGGTGCGAGTCCCTAAAGGAATGGTACAGGAGGCATCCTCCATGGATGCAAGTCCCTAAAAGACTGGTTCTGTGCATGATATGTGATATATACTTATGTGGTTAATGGTCGTAACAAGGTGGGACCTTGTGGTTACTCAGTTGTACAATGGTGGGACCATGTGGTATTTGTATGTGTTTGTTTATGCGTTACTTGGCCGTAGCATGGTGGGACCATGTGGTGTTGGCATATGTGTTTGAGTGGTCGTGGCATGGTGGGACCATGTGGTGTTTGTTTATGTGATTGTTTGGTCGTAGCATGGTGGGACCATGTAGTGGTTGTTGTGGAACATAATGAGACTATGTGATCGTTGTGATCTTTGTTGTTATGTCACTTGGTGGGACCATGTGTATGCATGTATAGATGCTTGTTTTGGAACATGGTGGGACCATGTGAAAATCTGGTTGAACATGAAGGGATCATGTGGGTAACATTAACATAGTGGGCCTATGGCATTTGTGAACTATTAACTTGCATTGACTTGATGTTGTATCGTTTCTATGTGAATAGAAACTTCATATGATGATTATGTTATACATACTAGTATGTAAGATTTAGTATGATGACATGTTTAAATACAATTGACTGTGATATTATATGTTGGTTGAAATGCATGAAATGAACCGTGTTGTTATGCATGCATAAAAGTAGATATTGTAGTCTCGTTGAATTTCTCTACTAGGCTTCAGCTGATCCTTAATTCTACAGGTCTTCTTGTCTGATCTGGACCGGCTAGTGAGGTGACTTGGCATTGAGACGCATTTACTTTCGAGATACTTTGCTATGAGACTTATTACATTACTTTATTTTAGTTTTCATTGGTTTGACCCCATGTGGGTAGTATATGTAATCAAGATGTTATTCACCTTATTGTGAGTGATAGCTCAACAAGCTTAGTTGGGCTATGGCTTTAAATTTGAGAGACTTCCGCTCGTATTTATATTTGTTATGACTCTGATTCAACCAAGTAAGGATTGATGTTATGGTTGTTTATCCGTACCCATGTGGTGGGTCCGAAGGTCAGATCCTTAGAATCTTCGAGATCCCATATCTCGGATTTGGGACGTGATACCCGGAGAATCCCACGTTGCAACAGTGGATGGACAGTTACATGATCGAGATGCTATGATCCGTTTATTATGTGATAATTTGCGAAAAGCTCAACATCACATGGTCCAATATGCAAACCAACACCGCACAGAACGAGAATTCAAGGAAGGTGATTGGGTCTATCGTCATTTGCAACCATATAGACAATCTACTGTGGCTTAGCGCAGAAATATGAAGCTTGCTCCCCGATACTAGGGATTGGTTCAGTTGCATATCGTCTAGACTTGCCGGAAAGTACATGAATTCATCGTGTATTTCATGTCTCGTTGCTAAAGAAGAAGTTAGGAGATAAGGTGCCACAAGAATCCTTACCATCTGTTGGACCGGAAGGAGAAATTCAAATAGAGCCGATGGCTATTTTAAATCGTCGTTTTGTTATCAACTCAAAAGTTTTGGATATGGTCTTAGGACCTCAATATAAGATTGGTATGATTAGAATTGGTCATGTAGGACTAGAATAGGTGATTAGTGCTTTTAGCATCCAATGTTGACTTAAGTTTGACTTGGGTTGACTTCTGTATAACTTATGTTTGAATTTGAGGATGTTGACTTGAATGAATGATTGAGGGTACTGTGTATGATGTTTGTGTTGATTGACTTGAAATTATGTTGTGAATAGGTGAGCTTCCACCGTTAGTGAAAGTCCCTAAAGGATAGATTTGGTATGGGTGTATTTCACAGTGGGTGAGAGTCCCTAAAAAAAGGTCTGGTTACAGGTGAGCTTCCACCGTGGGTGCAAATCCCTAAATGGAATTCGAGTATACTGGTGTATTCCACTGTGAGTGCAAGTCTCTTAAGGAATAGGAATGGTGGCCTTCCTCCGTGGGTACAAGTCCTTGAAAGAAAGGGTTACTGATACAGGTATATTTCCACCATGGGTGAAAGTACCTAAAGGAATGGACAGATGGCTTCCTCCGTGGGTTAAAGTCCCTAAAAGTATGGCATGTTATGGTGTATTCCACCGTGAGGGAAAGTCTCTTAAGAAATAAGAATGATGTTTGTACCGTGGGTGCAAGTCCCTAAAAGGATGGGTCGTATGGTCGTGAGTTGGAATTAGCATGTGACTGGGCGAGGCCTGGTGACACCCTGCATTGCATTACATCTCATTTCACTCCATGCTTGCATCATATCTTGCATTGCATTGCATTGTGTTTGACTTGATGGTGAATGTGATTGTGATTGTGTTGCATTGGTCGTAGCAAGGTGGGACCTTGGGTTACAGTTGTGCTTCCACCGTGGGTGCAAGTCCCTAAAAGAAATGATTGTACAGGTCGCTTCCTCCGTGGGTGAAAATCCCTAAAAAAAATGGTTATATGTTGTTGCTTATGAGCATAGTGAGACTATGTGTTTGTTATGTGTTTGCTTATGTTGTTACAGGTGTGTTTCCACCATGGGTGCAAGTCCCTAAAGGAAAGGATTGTACTTGTGGCTTCCTCTGTGGTTGAAAGTCCCTAAGAGAATGGTTATGTTTTGTTTTCTTGTGAACATAGTGAAACTATGTATATGATTATGTACTTGTTTATGTGATTAAGGGTGTACTTCCATCGTGGGTGTAAGTCCCTAAAGGAATGGTACAAGAGACTTCCTCCGTGGGTGCAAGTCCCTAAAGGAATGGTTATGTGCATGATATGTGATACGTATTTATGTGGTTATTTGGTCGTAGAATGGTGGGACCATGTGGTATATGTTATATGATGATTGGCCGTAACATGGTGGGACCATGTAGTGTTGGTTGCAGAACATAGTTAGACTATGTGACTGCTGTGATTTTGTTGTTATGTAACACAGTGGGACCATGTGTATACTTGTATGACTGTTTGTTTGGAACATGGTGGAACCATGTGGAATCTGCTTGAACATGATGGGATCATGTGGGTAATCTTAACATAGTGGGACTATGGGGATTATGAACTATTGATGATTATAATTTGATATGGTATGGTTTCCATGTGAACTGTGATTTTACATGATGATTGTAATATTCATGCTAGTATATGAAATATAGTAATGATGACATGATTAATACACATATGACTATGATAATATATGTTGGGTGAAATGCATGAAATGAACTGTATTGATTTACATGCATAAAAGTAGATATTATAGTCTCGACTTCTCTACTAGGCTTCGGCTGATCCTTATCTCTACAGGTGATCCGATTGTCTTTGTCCTAGCTGGCTTCTGGAGAGGAGATTTTTTGTTTGAGATACTTTGGCTTATGAGACTACATGACTTTGTTTTTATTTAGTTTTAATTACATTGGTTTGACCCTTAAAAGGCAGAATTGCAATAGAGATCATTTGAGATTTGATTACTTTAGTTGTGAGTTGATGCTCAACTTAGTTGTGGTTGAGCAATAGTTTTAAATTTGAGAGACTTCCACTGGTATTTATTCTGTTGAGACTCTGATTCAGCTAGGTAAGGGTTGATGTTGTGGCTGTTTATCCGTATCCACGCGGTCGGTCTGAAGGTCAGTTCCTTGGAATCCTCGAGATTCCATATCTCAGTTTTGGGGCGCAACACGTCGCTACTCACAGGAGATCTCCTGTGGTGTACACCACAAAGAATCCCGATTCATTTCTGGCCAATTGGTCTAGGTTTAGTTTCTCTGTTAAGCCACATGTTCTATTGTTTACGTGGCAGAATGATGTGGCCTAGCCAGACTGTTAATCTGAGATAGCACATTTTTTAGAATGGATTCCTTCTCAAAAACCCTGAATCACATGCATATAGCTTTAGTGCGTAAAGTGGGACGGTCCTTGTAGACTCAATGAATTTAGGCAGATAAGCTTGTGCAACTTTGTCTATAAAATCGTATCAAGGATCATGGTTAATCGACTCTATCCCTTGATGGATCAGTAAATTGGTATTTACCAATTGGCATTCCTTCTGGGAAGATCTATCCATAACATACTCATTGCACAGGAAATGTTTTGTCATATGAGTCAAAAAAAAGGGCTCTCAGGGTCTTTATGGGCTTAAATAGATCTTTTTAAAAGCCTACGACTCGGTGCGATGGGATTTCATTGAACAGACCCTATTGGCTTTTGGATTCCACCCTCGGTGGGTTCAATTAGTCATGTTTTGTATTAGTACTGTATCATACAGTATTCTTATAAATGGTTCACCCTAGGGTCTCATTATACCAACTCGTGGCCTTAGACAGGATGACCCTTTGTCACCTAACTTGTTTATTTTGACGCAACAAGTCCTCACTACTGCACTGAATGCAGCTCATGATCTTAATTTGATTCATGGCATTAAAATTAGTAGATTTGCTCTGGCTATTACACATCTAATGTTTCCAGACGACTTACTAATTTTAGGTCGCACAAAGAATGAAGAATGTCTGGTCCTAAACCATATAATTCAGAAGTCTTGTATGGTTTCTGGACATACTCTAAACAAGAGAAAATCTAGTATTTTGATCAGTCCAAATATAAAGGGTGCCATGAAGAGGTCTTTAACTGAGATGTTTGACCTTAAATGTGTTAGAAAACCTTCTGCTTATCTGGGTTCTCCACTTATTTTGGAAAACCTAGGAAAGGTCCTTTTACAGATTTGTTGGCTAAGGTCAGTCAACAATTAGCCACTTGGAAGTGTGGCTTATTGAATCAAGCAAGACGAATGACACTCATAAACTTTGTCCTTGTTGGGATGCCTCAGTATGTAATGTCGTGCCTCAGTAATCCTGTGAGTGTTTTGAAAAAAATAGATGCCGAGGCTTGGAATTTTTTCTGGTACAGACCGGGTAATGATAAAACATTACACACCTTGTGCTGGGAAAGATTGTGTTCTTCTAAGAGGGTTGGGGGACTGAATATCAAATCCCCCATTGCATTTAATTATGCTCTTCTTATGAAGAAAACTTGGCAACTATTCTCTAAATCTAATGTGTTATGGCCTAGATTAATTAAGGCTAACGTTCGAAATAAGGAGTTTGATTGTGCCCATGCCAATCTAAGTGATTCTAACATGTGGAAAAAATGATTAAACTCCGGGATAAGGGATCTTTGGGTCTTTACTGGATTATTGCTAATGGCCCATCTATTAAGATTGTTGATCATCGTTGGGTCCCTGGGTGTCACGCCCCAAATCCGAGATATAGGATCTCAAGGATTTCCAAGGGAATAACCTTTGAATCCACCACGTGGACGCGGATATCCATTCACAATATATAACCATTGTCCTAGTTAATCATAGTCTAAAATCATAAATCAGCGGAAGTCTTAAATAAATAAACCTGTAGCTCAACTCATGTCCGTTAAGCTAAAACTCACATAAATAAACTAGACATCTAATCTATTACAAGTCCAAAGCCCACTCGGGGTCAAACCAAATCAACAAAAACCAATATAAACCATCATAAAAAGTCAAGTATCTAAAACTAAATGAAGCTCCTCTCCAGATCGGCACATCAACCGAACTTATCACATATTTCAATATAAGGATCAGCCGAAGCCTCATAGAGAAATCCAAAGAAGTTATAACAACTATTTTCATAAATGCATAACAACACAGGTTTAATTCATACAATTTCAATCAACAGATAATACCACAGTCCCAATGTATTAACATGCTCATCATCATATTAAATCACACATATTTAATAAATATATCACATTAAGCATTATAATATCATTACACTTGAAAATCACACAAGTAGTCATATCATGTCATAACAATTGTTCACATGGTCCCACCATGATAAATCATAGGGTACACATGATCCTATCATGCATTCAACACAATCCTCACAGTCCCACTATGCATCAAAACATAACCTAAATGATCCCATCATATACAATACATAAACCACGTAGTCCCACTATGCATAACCAAATACACTACATGGTCCCACCATGCAAAACAAGCAACTACATAGTCCCACTATGCAAACAAACAATCACATGGTCCCACCATGCCAAACAAGTAACCACATGGTCCCACCATGCCAAACAAGTACGGCCTAAACACAAGCACAAACAAATCAACATATAGAGATACACAATATTCACTTCAATCAAACATGTGCAAAGATCAATGCAATATGGTATGATGCAATTATGAATAATGAAATGTAGATGATATGCATATGCAATTCAGGGGTAATTAGGCCTAGCCCAATCACATGCACAATCAATCATATGACCATTCAACCCATTTTTAAGGGACTTGCACCCACGGTAGAATGCCATCATTCCATTCTTTAAGGGACTTACACCCATGGTAGAATACCACCATTCTTTTTCATTATTCTTTAAGGGACTTTCACCTCATGGTAGAATACATCAGTATACCAAACCATTCCTTAAGGGACTTTCACCACACAGTGGAACACACCAGTACACACATATATATTCAATCCCATTGACGTCCAGTGGATACTCCCAACACCACTCACGGACCATTTATAAACAATACACAGTCAATCCCATTGACTTCCAGTGGATACTCCTAGCACCACTCACAACATACAGTGGGTATCCCCAACACAACTCACAACATACAATTCATCATTAGAACCAATCATAAGATAAAACAGTGAATGCTACAAGCACCACTCAAATAAGTCAGTCTCCTATGCTAACCTTTCTAACCAAACCAATCTTAGTTTGTAATCCATTTCCTATGTCCGAACTCCTTAAATTCATAATCTCTCAATATCCCATTCAGGACTGCTTTAATTTCCTGAAAATCAAACCCCATCATAGACTTTTTATCATTCGGCCTTAATCGTCCTTTTTGCAAACAAACCAACCTCATACACGTGGAAAACACCTCAAGGGAACATTCCCAAAAATTTGGAACCATATGGGGTTCGGTAAATCCTCGGTATGTACCAAGAGTCCTACTGAAAATCTCGATAGATTATCCCGAGAGTATGCATTTTTTGGGCTTTTTCGGTAGATGTCTCGGCATCTACCGAATGTCTTACCAAGAGCCTAATTTAGCCCAAAAATGGGTTTTTCTCCTAGGGATTCGTGTCCATACTCCCAAACACATATTTTTACACTTCTGAACCTCAAATGTTAACTTCAAATCATCATACAATTGATCCAAACCTAACCTATCAAATTTAGACTATAGATATAGATCCTCATTATACAAATGAATCAACATACTTGAATTAATTCCAGAAAATCATAATTAATTATAAGAACTCATAAGATCATCACAAATACATTAAACTCAAATTTAAACATGCTTAATCATGTAGACATACAATCATTCATAACATATTATTGCTCATATACAACATACTATAAGTTCACATTAAATTGTTCAGATCATGCCCAAAATCATCATATCTATAGCATCATTAAGATCTATGGATATAATTATCGTAAAATCGATGGGAATCCCTACCTCTTTCTTCTCAGATCTTTTCCCTACAATTTCCAACAACTAAGATCACCAAATCCTCCTTTTGCCTTCTTCTTCCTTCAAACACAAATTTCTTCATTCTCTTTTCTTTTCTTCCAAACCCAGATTTCTTCCTTCTCTTTCTCTATTGTTTTGGACGTGTGAAACAACAAGACTGTTTCTATCTCTAATTTGAAAGGTACGTTAGTTAGTGGGAGATTCCATTATCTCCACTAATTCAAATCAATTCAAATAAGGTGAAATTACTTATTTAGCCTTACATTGGGCCAAATGGTCTATTCGGCTAGTCCATGATCCAATTTGAGATTATTGTGTAGGGTCCAAGCCCAATCCACCTAGTTCACAAAATTACACAAATTACCACTATTTCCTCAAAATCACATAAGGGTCCAATTCAGTCCCTCTTATTTCAATTACATCCTAAGGTTTAAAATGAGAATAAACTATCATTTAATTATCAAATTAAATTATAGGGTCAGGGTCATTACACCGGGATGCAATCTATCCCTTGGCTTATGGCCTGTGAACATATAAACCACTTTACACTTGTCTCTGAATTGATTGTTCAAGACTTGCATATTTGGAATTTCCCACTAGTTGACAGTCTTTGGCCAAGTGATATTGCGGTGGTTATTCAATCTATTCCTATAGCTAAAGGTTTGACCAAAGATAAACTCATTTGGTGTAACACAAGGTCAGGCAAATTCTCAGTCGCTTCAGCATACAATCTTATCCATTCCAATCTGATCCCATGTGAGATCGAAAATTTTTGGCTTAGACTCTGGCATCTGCCATGCCCCCAAAAAGTACGTATTTTTATTTGGAAATGTGCTCATAACACCTTATTAATTAGTGCTCTTCTTAGTCAAAGGCTTGGCACTGCTAGAGAGGACCGTTATCTTTGTAATTCGCACACAGAAACTCCGAATCATCTGTTTTTTGACTGCCCTTTTTCAAGGGCTGTGTGGTTTGCTGCCCATGGTGGGCAACCCCCCAATCTACATCAAGGTAGTATATTAAATTGGTTGGAAATGGCTTTTCATACTCCCAAGGATTTGATTTCGGATCATATCCCAAATCTTCCTGCACCGTATACAAATTTTATTTGGGCTATTTGGTTAGCAAGAAATAAAGCAATATTTGAGGGTATCCTTGTATCAGTTACTAATACTTTGTCTTGTTTGCAGAATCTTCAAAATAATTCAAAGATTATTATGGAACGAATGGATTGCCAACAACATCAAACTATAACTTATGAAGATTTTTTTGTCCAATGGCTTTCTCGTAAGTCAGGATTTATTAAAAGCAATTTTGTTGGGGCTGTTAAAGGGCATCCAGGGGTGGCGAGTGCTGGAGGTATTTGTCGTAACGAGACTGGTGCTTTCTTGGGTGGCACTACATTCAGCTTTGGAGTTTTGGAAGGACTTGTCTGCCTTGAAGGATTAAAACTTGCAGTTAATTTGGGTTTCAAAAACATTATACTTGAAGGTGATTCAAGACAATTTCTCATGGAAGTAGATAGGTAGACTGAGGTTACTTGGAAAACTGAAGGCCCTATTTTAGAGGCAAAATCTCCTTTCAAAGTTTGACAAGGTTCTTTTCAATCATATCTATCATGAAGGTAATTTTGCAATGGACAAAATCGCAAATTGAGCTTCGTCCAATGGTTTCTATACTTGGATTCTGTAATATCCCGAATTCTGATTACTGAATTAATTACGCTTAGTGGCATAATTAATTTAGATAATTGGGATAATCCTACTAATCAGCTAGATTAGAAACTAAACAGAATCTGACCCTAATCCCTAGGTCCGACTTCAGAAAGATTAAGCAAGTCGGGAAATTCGCCCTAACTCGGCAATTCC
>JAUPMG010021741.1:0-29119 GCA_031762675.1 Pachysandra terminalis | reverse complement strand
AATATAAATATACAAACATCATAAAATATAAAGTTAATATTATTTATTTAATTGCCACTAAACATATCAAATCCGTATTGCACTTAAGTCTTAAGCTAAACTAGCCAGATTTAATAACTTAGGGTCTCTAACATATTTTATGAGATTCACTAATTACTGAAAGAAACTGATCTATAAATTTCTCTAATTACTATGTTATCCTAGGGCTTAAGATCTTTATTTCTATGAATTATTCGGGTTGTTACAACAACCCACCAATCACAAACAGTCAAATTCAAACATGATAACTAAATTACTAAAATTTTAAATTAACCTCTATATTTTTATTAATTACATATTAATCCTATTATTTTAGTTTGGGTTATTACACAATGCCATGGCAGAGACATCTACACAGAGAGACTAGGGAGCTTCCAACACAGTTGTGGAATGTATTCTGCACATCTTTCATACCCCATCCCACGCATTTTTTGATTAGGGTGCATTTCATTCCTTCATTTCTAGGAGATTTATTGTGTAATTGGGTATTCAGCCTAGTTTGGATGAGCGATTGGTTGTGGCTAATCCAGTGGAAGAGAACGCTACTCTTCACCGAGTATGTTTTGCTTGTGTGATTAGAGTACGTTACCTGAATCTGGAGGTAAACTTGATTGAGTTAGATATGGTAGATTTTGATGTTATCCTCGATATGGATTGGCTCACTGCCTATCATGCCAAGGTTGACTATTTTAGCAAGTATGTTGTGTTTGATCTTCTTGAGGGCAGATGTCTGGCATTTTTGGAAACTCAAAAGGATGCCTATCAGTTGAACTTTCTCTACGCAGCAAAAGTGGGAAAGAATTTATCTTTAGAGAAGATCCCCATTGTCCAGGAGTATCATGTTTTATTTCTGGAGATACTAGCTTTGCCACCTAAAAGGGAGGTATACTTTTGCATTGAGTGTAATGACCCTGACCCTATCATTTAATTTAATAATTAAATGATAGTTAATCCTATTTTAAACCTTAGGACTTAATTGAAATAAAGGGGACTGGATTGGATCCTTATGTGATTTTGAGGAAATAGGGATAACTTGTGTAATTTCTGTGAATTAGGTGGACTGGGCTTGGACCCTACACTATGAACATAAATGGGACTATGAACTGGCCGAATAAGCCCATTGAGCCAAGGTAAGGGTAAATAAGTAATTTACTTTATTATTTGAATTAAGAATGGGATAATGGATTTCATCCACTAACCCACGTAACTTTTCAAACAAAGAGAGAGAATTTGTGTTTGGGATTCACATGACCAAAACAAACGAAGAGAAGAAGAAATTTGGGTTTGTTTGAAGAGAAAGGAAGAAGAAGAAGGCAAGGGGAACTAATTGATTGTCTAGTGCTAGAAAAGTTGCAGAGATTAGATCTAAGAAGAAAAAGGTAGGGATTTCCATTAGTTTTACAGTAATTATATTCATGAATCTTAGCAATGCTATAGCTATAGATTTAAATGCATGATTACATGAATTGAACCATGATCTGATTTTGATCAGATAGAAGAAACAAATAGAATGATTGAATGTATTCGATGATTGCTTGTGTTGGATTATATGTGGTGTAATACTATGTTTAGATCCAAATCATGGGATATAAATCTCTTATTATTCTTCACGTTTATGTTGATGAATATGTGTAGGAAACATTAGGAGAACATGTATTAGATCTTAGATCTCTAATGTGATGATGATGATGCTAATCTAGGAGTGTGCATTAGGTTTTGTATGTTAAGATATGATTAATTTCAAGGAGTTATAAATTAAGGATTTAATGTTAATAGGAGTGTAAAATAGGTTTGTAAGTGCATGGACACGAAGCCCTAGGAAGAAAACCCAAATCTGGGCTGAATTGCACATTTGGTATGTCCTTTGGTACATACCGAGACATCTACCGAACACATCAGTGGATCACTCGGTACATACCGAGATATCTACCGAGAGTCATCAAACTCTCGGGATGATCTACCAAAGCTCGGTACATACCGAGGCATCAACCGAGATCCCCGGTGGATCATTCGGTACATACCAAGACATCTACTGAGAGTCATCAAACTCTCGGGAACATCAACCCAACCTTTCGGTAGGACCTTCGGTACATACCGAGACATCCACTGAACCTTTCAGTAGGACCCTCGGTACATACCGAGCATTCAACGAAGTTCAAATGACTTCAAATTTTAAGGGAAGATCCCTAAGTGAGTTCTACACATGCCTATGAAGTTAGTTTGTGTGCAAAAGATGTGGTTAGGGTCGAATCTTAAAAAGTGTTCAATACGGTTTGAAATTCAGGAGAATAGAGCAGTCCTGGATGAGAGATAAGGAGATTTTGACTTTCATGAGTTGGACATGTATATTGGACTATATGGTAGGATTGGGATGGTTAGCAATGTCTGTATAGGAAATTAAGCGATTTGAGTGATGCTTGTAGCATTCACTGTTCAGGCTTATGTTTGGTTCTAATGATGGTGGGTACGATGTATGGTTTGTATATGATTGATTGTAATGTTTGAATTATGTTGTGAGTGATGCTGGGAGCATCCATTGTATGTTGAGAGTGATGCTGGAAGCATCCACTGGTAGTCAATGAGATTGACTATGTTCTTTGTAAAGGTGTGTTTCCACCATGGGTAAAAGTCCCATAAGGAAAAGGTACTGGTGTGTTCTTCCGTGTGGTGACAATCTCTTAAAAAACAAGTCTACTGGTGTATTCCACCATGCGGTGAAAGTCCCTTCAAGAATAAGACTGGTGACATTCTGCCGTGTGGTGCAAGTCCCTAAAGGAATGGATTGTGTACTAGTATGTTCTTCCGTGAGGTGAAAGTCCCTTAAAGAACAAAGTCTATTGGTGTATTCTACTGTACGGTGAAAGTCCCTTAAAGAATAAGACTGGTGACATTCTGCTGTGTGGTGCAACTCTCTAAAGGAATGGATTGTGTACTGGTGTGTTCTTCCGTGAGGTGAAAGTCCCTTAAAGAAAAAGGTACTGGTGCATTCTTCCGTGAGGTGAAAGTCCCTTAAAGAATGGAATGGTGCATTCTACCATGGGTGTAAGTCCCTTAAAGAATGGATTGGTTGTGAATGAGCATGTGATTAGGCTAGGCCAAATTACCTCGCATTGCATCACGCATCATTCTCATTTCATAATTGCATCATACCACATTGCATTGATCATTGCACATGTTTGATTGAAGTGATTGTAGTGCATTTCCATTGTAACGTCCTTGACTTGTTTGTGCTTGTCATTGGTATTGGATATGGGTGTGCTTCCACTGTGGGTGAAAGTCTCTAAAGGAATGTTGGTCGTAGCATGGTGGGACCATGTAGTCATATTGTATAATGGGACTATGCAATGTTTGCTTGACATTGTGGGACCATGTGATTATTTGTGAACATAGTGGGACTATGTGACTGTTATGTGTTGCTTACTTGTTTGCATTACATGGTGGGACTATGTGGATGTATGTTGTGTGCATAGTGAGAATATGTGATTGACATGATACTTGTATGTTTGTATTACGTGGTGGGACCATGTATATATATGATTGTATTGTATAGTGGGACTATGCAATATTTGCTTGGCATGGTGGGACCATGTGATTATTTGTGAACATAGTGGGACTATGTGTTTATTATGCGATACTTGTTTGTTCGTATCATATGGTGGGACCATGTGGATATTGTTTGTGTACATAGCGGGACTATGTATTTACTTGTATTACATGGTGGGACCATGTGGACATTGTGTACATAGTGGGATTATGTATTTGCTTGTATTACGTGGTGGGACCATGTGGATATATGTTTGGTTAGGCATAGTGGGACTATGTGGTTGATGTGATGTACATGATGGGATCATGTAGGATATGTTTGGATTCATAATGGGACTATGGGGATTGGGTTGAATGCATGATGGGATCATGTATGCCCTATGATCTATCATGGCGGGACCATGTGAACAATCGATATGATATGATTTGATTACTTGTATGGTTTCTAAGGTGAAATAAGATTGCCATGTTAAATGTGATATATTTATTAAATATGTGAGATTTAGTATGATGGTGAGCATGCTAATACATTTGACTATAGTATTATTTGTTGAGCGGAATTGCATGAATTAACCGTGTTGTTATGTATGCATGAAGATAATTACTGTAACTTCTTTGGTTTTCTCTACGAGGCTTCGACTGACCCTTTCATTGAAACAGGTGATCAATTCGTTTGACTTGCTGGTCTGGATAGGGGATTTCTTTTATTTCAGATACTTGATTGACTTGATGGATTATACTTTGTTTTTATATACTTGGTTTTGATCCCAAGTGGGCGTGAACATGTAATAGATTAGATGTCTATTTACTTTGTGGGTTTTAGCTTAACGGATTTATGTTGAGCTACAGGTTTGATTTATTTAAGACTTCCGCTGATTATGGTTTAGACTCTGATTAACCCGGATGTGGTTGAATATTTTGGCTGGTTATCCATATCCACGTGGTGGGTCCGAAGGTTATTCCCTTGGAATCCTTGAGATCCTATATCTCGGATTTGGGGGCGTGACATTGAGTTAGTACCAAGAACTTCTCCTATCTCTTTAGCTACTTATCGGATGGCATCGGCGGAGTTACGAGAGCTTAAGGATTAATTGGATGGGTTTATGGAACTGGGATTTATCAGACCTAGTACTTCACCATCGGGTGAGACTGTACATTTTCTGAAGAAGAAGAAGGATGAGTCACTTAGATTGTGCGTCGAATATAGGTAGATTAATCGGGTGACTATCAAGAATAAGTACCCATTGCCGATGATTGATGACTTGTTTGAACAATTGAGAGGGGCTCAATTATTTTTGATCAGCTGAGGATCATAGATGAGGATGTTCAGAATTCGACTTTTCATACTCATTATGGTTGTTATGAGTTTATAGTGATGCCATTCGGACTAACGAATGCTCCTGTAGCCTTTATGAATCTCATGCATAGGGTATTCAAACCCCATTTGGACCACTTTGTTGTTATCTTTGTTGATTACATTCTGATCTACTCGAGATCAAGGGAGGAGCATAAGGAACATTTGAGGATCACTTTGCAGACACTTCTTGATCATCAGTTTATGCTAAGTTCTAGAAATGTGATTTCTAAAAGGGTAAGGTTAGATTCCTTGGTCATGTGGTTTTGAGAGAGGGTATATCTGTGGATCCTTTGAACGTGGAAGCAGTTCTGAGTTGGGAGAGACCAAAGAATGCATCGGAGATTAGGAGTTTTCTGGGTTTGAATGGTTACTATCAGATATTTATCGCTGGGTTTTCCAAGATTGCTGCTCCTTCGACTCATTTGACCAGAAAAGATGTAAAGTTTGATTGGGATAAGTCTTATGAGTCGACATTTGATAAACTGAAGAAGAGATTGACCCCAGCTCCTATGCTTGTTATTCCTGTTAGTAGAAAGAAGATGAATGTGTATATCGATGCTTCACTTCAGGGATTGGGTTGTGTGTTGATGCAATATGGTAAGGTTATAGCTTATGCATCTAAACAACTTAAGCCTCATGACCGTAATTATCCTACTCATGATCATGAGTAGGTTGTTGTTGTCTTTACCTTGAAACTCTAGAGGCATTATCTATATAGGGGAGGAATTTGAGCTATTCACTGATTATAAGAGCTTAAAGTACCACTTCACATAGAAGGAGCTGAATATGCGCCAGAGGAGATGGATGAAGCTAGTACATGACTATGTTTCTACGTTACAATATCATCATGGGAGGGCGATTGTGGTTGCCGATGCTTTGAGCTATAGACCTCATAGTGTATTGGCTTGTTTGACGAGTCATGAGTGGAGTTTGGTGAAGGCACTCATGGCCTTGTGTGTTCAACCAGATGAGAGTAAGAAGAGTAGATTGCTTTTTAGCCTTGTGACTAGACCACTGTTACTAGATCGGATTATAGATGGGCAGAGTATCAACTAGAAGCTTCAGTTGCTACAGCAGATGATGGGAGACCAAATTGGATAGTTAAGTCAGATTGTTTGATCAAATTTCGGGGTCGTCTTTGTGTACTGGATAATCTTGTCTTCAAGAGAGAGATGTTGGATAAGTCTCACAGGTCGTGGTATTCCATTCATCCTGGAGGTACCAAGATGTATCGTGATCTGCGCAGACAATATTGGTGGTCAGTTATGAAGCATGATATTGCTCAGTTCGTGGCACGATTTCTTACTTGCCAATAGGTTAATGTAGATCATATGAGGACTGCAGGTATTCTTTAGCCTTTGCCTAGTGCCGAGTGGAAGTGGGAGCATGTTTCCGTGGATTTCATTATTGGTTTTCCCAAGACCTGGGATGGTTCTAATTCTGTTTGGGTGATTGTGGACCAGTTGACCAAATCGGCAGTTCGAGATTCTGCTCCTACTGATGAGATTGTTAGATTGTATTTTAGAGGGATTATCAGACTTCATGGTGCTCCAATGGGTATCATTTCAAATCGTGATTCTTGATTTACTTCTCGCTTTTGGACAAGTTTGTAGAAGGCCTTGGGTACTTAGTTAGATTTCAATATAGCCTTTCATCCTTAGACTGATGGCCAGACTGAGCGGGTGAATCAGATTTTGGAGGATATGTTGAGAGCATGCATTCTTGACTTTGGTGGTAACTGGTGTGATCAGATTCCTTTAGTTCTCGTATAACAATAGTTATCAGTTGAGTATTGGCATGGATCCTTTTGAGGCATTGTATGGGAGGCCGTGTAGATCTCTAGTTTGTTGGACCAAAGTTAGTGAGAGTAATGTTCTTGGACCGAAGATAGTTCAGGAAACTACTACTGAGGGCAGCGCAGACAGAAGAGTTACGCAGATCGGAGGAGAGATTTGGAATTTTCTGTTGGTGACCATGTGTTCATGAAGGTTTATCCTATGAAGGACGTGATGAGATTTGGTAATAAAGGAAAATTAGCTCCTCATTTCATTTGACTGTTTGAAGTGTTAGAGTGTATTGGGAGTGTGGCATATCGGGTTGCATTACCACCGTAGTTATCGGGAGTGCATAACGTGTTTCACATGTCCATATTACAAAAGTATGAACCTGATACATCGCATGTGCTGGATTGGAGGCATTTGCGACTTTGAGAGGACGTGACTTATGAAGAGCAACTTTATCATATCACGGATCAGAAAGAGCAAGTACTAAGAACCAATACTATTTCGTTAGTGAAGATCTAGTAGAGTCATCGCGATGAGTCTGAGGCTTCGTGGGAGTTGGAGTCTGATATTCAGAGTTGATATCTATTTTTGTTTGCAGATTGAGGTATGTTAATTTCAAGGATGAAATTTCGTTAATAGAGGTAAATTGTAATGACCTAGACCTAAGAACCTAATTAAAATCATTAAATAATTAATTAACATAATTTAAAACAATTAAATTTCTTATTTCCTTTGACTTAATATGCTAATATGAATTGAATTGGTGAATTGGGTTAATTTGATTTTAAACAGGGAAATTAAGGTAAATGGTTAATTTTTACAAGTGTGGGGGTTATTGGATAATTTAGAATTTGTTGTGAGGCTTTGGGCTGAACCTAATGGGCCCAAGACTTGATGTGGTTGTTTGCCCCAAGTGCTTAATCCGTAAGCATTTTTAGTTAATGTGTTAGTGGGTTTGAATGAGGAGTTAGTTGGGGGGAGTTACACTCCATTGTCTCCACTTCCCACCCCTCATTCAAGGCTTTTTCGGTTATGGATGGTCTCATAACAGATTCCTTGCTCTTGTGTGGTGTTACACAAAATTGAGAGAGGAGAGTAAGAGTTTGGGTTGATCGTGCAAAAGAAAGGAGAAGAATGAGAAGAAGAGCAAGGTTCCATTAGATATTATGGGTTGTGTTCATCAAAAATTAAGTACAGAAAAAATCTTGTGTGAATAATTGATTCATGTAATGATAATGTGTATGGAAGAATTAAGTTACTTGAAATTTCGTGAAAGATGAGGTAGATGTTTGTTTAGGAATTCATGATTATTAGATTACATATATAGTTATATGAATTGTCGATATCCTACAAGAAAGCATGTCTATATTCTATACATATTCATGTCTAATTGAAGTATGTTGATAGAATGATGTTTAGAAGATTTTAAACATGATTTATGATCAAATGGTAATAATTAGAATGAGCGTTTTATGAAGGATTTGTTAGATTCCAACTTCTAGAATTTCTGCAGAAACCCAGTTCTCGATTAACCGAGGGGTAAGTTTGGTCGACCGAGTATGGTTTTTTGGGTTCTGGGTTGCTGTGGTCGATGAGTCGAAACTGACTTTCGGTTGACCGAAGGTTGGTCTTAGTTGACTAAACACCAACCAAGGAACTTCGGTTAGGAAACTTTCAGGTTTTGGGTTGCTGAGTTCTGTACTGACTCAGTTGGTCGAGGAAAGTGATCAGTCGACTGAGCAGTGGTTACAGAATCTAGGCATCTATGCTCTGGGTGTTTTGGTTGACCGAAGTAGTTGATCGGTTGATCAAGTGGTTGAATTCAATTAACCGAAGGAAATGTTCAGTTAACCGAGAACTCTGTTTTTTGGGTTAAATTACTATACCTTGTGAATTGTAATGCCATGTTTTATAGACTCGCAATAAACCTTGTGAATGATATTATATGCATAAAATGAGACAATGATATACTTAAGTCATAAAGAGAATCGAATTATCTTGAGATTAATTATTATGTGTTAAATGAGATGATATGAATGATTTAGGAGTAATGTGAATTGTGCTGTGCACTGTGGATTATAATTAATCATATGCTAAGGTTCTGAGATGACTATTGAGATATATATGACACGTGGATAGGTTCTGAATTGAGGACACAATAGAAACCTCATAGAAGAGTATCGTGTGTATATGATATAAGAGATGGATTACTATAGAGACCATGAATGATTCGAATATACATTGCATTCAGACATGTTTGTAAAGGGTTAGTAATGTGTCACGACCCAAACCGGAAACTCCCGATTTTATAGGTTTTCCAGTTTAAGTGCAACCTTCACCCCGTATTCCTACGAGTGTGGCTAACAGTAATCACATCATAAGCGAAAGTTCTAAAAGTTCTAGTAATATATAAGTAACTAGGTACACCTTGAACTAAAATCTTCAAATTCTAGGTATATAAAGTCCATATCTAAATTAAATTACATAATCTACCAGAGTACGCTACCCATTCCGGTTTCTCTCTTTGCGTTTAAGCTCCTGAACCTGAAAAATGTTAAATAACAGGCAAAAGCTGGAAGCCAGAATGAGTAAACCTACGATGGAGTGTATTCACTCATGTTCCAACATTTTGGGCAGTGTGTGACAGTGAGCATTGTCTAGTACACAGATAGGTGCAAGTGATGTACAGTTGTGGCATCCAAATATAACTAAGAATATAAAGTTCTCTCCCAGCCTCACAGGGTATTACTCAGAGGTCAGTCAATCCTACACTAAATGCATCATTTTAAGTATGAGAATTAGGCCATTTGCGTCATACAAGAGGCGCTAACACAAATATCAAGGTAGCACATGCAGTACATAAATGTAAACGTTGTCTAGGTGTGAAACTGTGTATGATCCCATGTGATCCAGCCTCTACTCAGGGTGCTTCAGTAACCTAAAGTCACCCCGGGGTGCTCCAGCAACCTGAACTCATCCCCCCTTCCGGTCCTTGGAATAGGGCTACTCTACGTGTACAACGTAGTTTTAAGGGTTTTCAACCTAGAGGGCACAATTTCCACCTCCTATTTTTTATCACGGGCCCTCGGCCAAGACTTGCAGCAACCTGCGGTATCCCTCAGGGAATTATACATATTCGCCACCCGACATAACATGGCCTCGCTGACTCCAGGACTTGCAGCCACCTGCGGTTCCCCTGGGTCGCCTACCATCTTCTAAGTTTGCAGCAACCTGCGGATCCTTGGGTACTCATCATCATCCCTCAAGACTATAGAGGTTCCCTATGTGGGTGGCTTGGGCACAATCATAGAGTCCTCTCATAAGACTAGAAAGGACATAAAGTCAAATCCCCAAATAACAGTCTAAACCCAAGGCATTATGTGGGGTATTAGACTGGAGCTATCACAGCCGGTATAAGGCATCTGTATCCTTCATATCAATCCGTTTATTAATCCAACACTCAAGATTCACAGGCATATATTCAATCATTCAACCATATGGGCACAATCCCATAACCTAGCTTACTATGAATGTGAAGCACATAATCCTACTTACTAAACACTAACACTATACATCTAATTCTACCCACTTACCCTCATTTATACACTACAAATAGAACACTATAGACAAACATTTATGATTAAGAAGAATGTAGGTTAATAAGGTATAAAATCCATGTATATCTTCAATACGTATAAACATTTATATAAGAGGTTATATATAAAGCATACTCATCATAATCCATTTCATGATATATTTATTTGCATAACTTCACAATGGGAGGGTTAACCAACATCTTCAACTCCCATTTGTGTTCCAGCATATGTATTATGTTGGCACTAGGCTATAATATGAGGGTTCGGGGGTCAAGCTTACCCAATTCCCCGAAATCCTCTATCGCGCGGCCCATACTACAAAACTAATCTTTCGGGTTGAGGAGTCAAATTCTTCATGGAAGGTCTAATTGACGTAGAAATAGGTCAAACACATGTAACTAATCAAGATACACGTGCTCCCTTTGGAATCGCCAACATCCGACATGTGGAAGCCTTCGACGGGCTGCTCGGCGCCCTTTCGGCGCGCCTAAAGACACCAAATTGTGCCAAATGGGGTGATACTTTGGGGTTTGGTCCGAATGAGTCTCGATAGGTGAGAAATCAAGTTACTTCATTCAAACATGATGTCCAGCGACCTTCTCGGCGCTCCTAACAGCCTTCGGCGACCCTTCCCGACGGCCTCATTTGGCCTCTGTGATTCGCGGACCTATTCGGCGGGCCGAAGCCAGGAAAAATGCCAGCAGGTCTGAAATTTGCCTGGGAGCTTAGTTTTTCTCCCAGGAAGGTCCGTCCATTATTGTATTTCAATTCCATTCAGTTTACGGTGGAATTTGGGGCTTTCCCTCTTTTTCTCTCCACCTAGGGTTTGGTTTTTATCTCATATGAGATTAAATAGATGGTCCAGGGTTTAGGGTTCCACATTCAACATTGTAAATGGTATAAGTACCTTGGAGAAGGTGGGTATGAAGCAAACAACCCTTCTCCTAGGTCAAAATATCAAAACACAACTAAATATCAACTTCAAGGATATGCTACTTAACTTGGGGCTTTCGCCGGAGTGATGCCGGAGTCGATTTGCCGTCTCTTGCAATTCCATAGCCTTCCTCCATATGCTCCATAGCTCCAAGAGAGAAGAGAGAGGAAGAAGAGTTGAGAAAAATTAAAATGGAACCTAAGTGTTCTATTTATAGGCTTAACGTGTCGGATTGTGAATAGTTTCAGCAGTGGGGGTAAATCAGGGTTTTGGTTCATATCTTTTCTGATAAGTCAAGCATGCAGGCTCTGTTAGAGGGCTTTTGTTGATGGATCCGAGGCGGATCTCGGGTGCGAATGATTTTATCTTAATTATTCCGTTTAATTATTTAGGACCTAATTAACCTCTAAGTTTTCTGCTGGTTATACAGGCTGCCTTTAGTTTAATTAAATTCTTAGGTTGGTTAGATCTTCTGAGATCAAGGATCCACTGATCCCTAATCCTGGTTACTTGTGAGATTAGTCTAATCATCTAGGTTAACTTAGTTACTAATCCTAATTAATTCAGGGTCAAAGTTCAGGTCTTTACATAATGTTAAGATTGGCATGGAGAAATAAGTAGGAGATGCTTTTGTGAGAGATCTTCAGGTGTTCGGTTCCACCATAGGGTTGAAATTCTTGTAACAAACTAGGAGTTGGGTCCTTACCTTGGGTTGAGATTCTTTAAAAACGATCAGTGGTTGACTATACCTGGGGGTACGATTCCATGAAAATAGCCAGTGGGGATGTGTCTAGCCACTCCTTGGGGTATAAATTCCCTGAAATGGAATTGTGGAGGTTATGTGATGTGAGGCAAGGATTAACATGAAAGAAGGTTACAAACCATACACTAGTAATAGAAAGTCATATTTTGTGTTATCTACATTATCTCATTTCATATTAGATCCTTTGAGTGTGACATTCACCTTCATAATATTCACTCTTCTTAAATTGCATTTTACTTCTTATTTTAATTCAAATTTTCCTATACATGATGAAATATCAATTGAGTAACTAGCTTTTATGACTATTCACATACGAGACTTGTTGTATCTTATTGTGGCTTATAGTTCACGCATTCTATGCTCTATGTTTATGGGTTATGGAGAGATTGGATGAAGTGATGGAATGTCTTCTAGCTTTGAATTTATTTTTTGTTCTTTTTGAAGACATGTTTGATTTACTTCAACTTTGTGATTCATTTGACTTAGTTATTTGTCATGGTTATAATAACATTAGTTGATTTTTTATTTCAATATGGTTATGGGATTTTGATTATGGATGTAATATTTTTATGGTTTAAATATTATGAACTTCCGCAATGAATTCAGTGTCTAGTTGTTATAAGATTTGTTGGCTTGTTGGTTCAATCGGCCGAATCCATGTGTTGGGTTCGAAGGTGGCACCTTGAGATTCGTTCAGAATCATAAATATACACATCACGGTTTTTGAGGCGTGACACCTTGCCACTTATAAAAATGTGTATCCTAACATCGACTCTCAACGTCTAGATCACCTGGCTAGTATGTATCAGTGTAGCCTTGTAGCTACAAATCTGCTCCCTGGAAGCCAAGCATGTAATTTGTTGTCTCATATAGGTAACGAAGAATATGTTTCACTATATTCCAATGAGCCTGCCCTAGGTTACTCTAAAAATGACTGACCAAACCAACCGCAAAATTAATATCAGGTCAGATACACATCATATCATACGTTAGACTACCTATATCATTAGCATAGGGAACTCGAGCCATCTATTCCTTTTCTTCCTCTGTCTGTTAAAAAGGCCAAGTTGTAATGAAACACTCTTGTCGATAGGAGTATCAATGGGTTTAGCATCATGCATTCTGAAACACTCAAGTATCTTCTTGTTGGAAGTCTCTTAAGACATACCAATAATCCTCTTAGTGTGATTCCTATGAATATCAACACCAAGCACATAATTTGATTCACCCATATCCTTCATCTCAAAATTGAAGAAATCTACTCTTTAGTGGCAACAATTATCTCCTTGTCATTCCCTGCTATGAAAAAGTCATCAACGTACAATGACAAGATAAGAAAGTTCATACCATGATGTCAAACATACACACAATGGTCTTCCTTGATCATCGTGAAGCCAATATCTATAATGGCTCGATAGAATCAAAGATACCACTATTTGGATGATTGTTTCAGGCAGTATATGGAGCGTTTGAGTTTGCAAACTCTGTGCTCATATCCCTTAACCAGGAAACCCTTAAGATGATCCATAGAGATCTCTTCATCCAATTATCCATTGAGAAATGCAGTTTTAACATCCATCTGGTAGAGTTCCAAATCTAAGTAAGCGACAGTCGTTAGAATCCCAACGGTCTTATGCCTAGTGGGATGATTAACAAGCTCCCAAACTTGGTTCTTCTCCATGGAAGAAATTTCATCTTGCATAACAGTCATGCACTTGTGAGAAACAGGTGATGATAACGCTTCCTCCTATGAACTAGGGTCATCATCATCTAGCATGTCGATCATGAATGAATCACCCTTAATTATAAAATGACAACGAGGAATCTGTCCCCGACTAATCCTACGCATGAGATTGTTAGAATCCGTATTCACAGGGACACTCCCATTGGGTGGTAATCCACTCCCACTATCCATAACATCCATAAAATCCATAGGATTCTACTGAGAAGCTACGTTCTCAACATTGTTTAGATATGGGGCACCCTCTGCTAATCCCAACTCTAGCTCATTCGTCTAGAAGAGCTTTAAATTCATCCCTGATCTATAAGGATGAAATGCACATCACATGTGAGTCAATTTGTATTAGATCCCTGTCGGTCTGTTCACCGAAAAATACGTAATCCTTAGAGTGCTCTGAGTATCTAACAAATATGAACATAACGGTATTTTTTCTAGCTTTCCTATATGGTGGAAAGGCTCATGAACATGACTTGTCATTCCCTATAGTCTCAAGTGAGTAAGGTCAGGCACCCTGCCTGTCCATAACTGGTATAGTGTATTAGGAAATGACTTTGTAGGGACATGATTCAGAATGTGGGCTGTAGTCATCGGTGCATCTCCCCAAAAAATAATGGGTAGGTTTGCATTCACCATCATCGACCTCACCATATTCAACAAAGTACGAATCCTTCTCTCTACCACACCATTCTGGTGAGGTTTTCAAGGGCCCATTGCCTACGAATTGTTTACATCCTAATCCTAAGGCATACCTTCCAAGGTACCTTTGGGATCTGAGTTGAGACTCTCACCCCTCATCAGAGGTGGACATCCAAACACAAATTAAGAATCTAAATCTTAAGTATAAAAATAACAGTGAAAATATTGAATAATAACACAACTATCAAATAAACAACGGAAGCAAGATATAATCATATTAAAGTAATCCAAAAACGGTATTATGCACAAAATAATTCAAAGGTCCATCTCCCATTAGGTGGCCAAAAACATATATAAAAGTAATAATAATTATAAATAAATCCATTGTTCACAATTATCCATGTCTCATCAAATAAATATCTACACTTGATCGTTATCTGTGATCCAAGTGTCAACATCTGCGTACGCCTCCTCATCATGCACATCTAATAGAGGATCACCTAAAAAACATATTGCATGAAAACATGAGCTAGACACCCCAGTAAGCACAATAATGTCTCACCATATAAGTTAGAAGTAGGATGTCGAAGTCACTTCTCAACCGTCCTCAAATATATCATATGGAATCATGAGTGCATGATATGCAAGGTCTGGTTAGTTCATTATGATGCAATGATATGCTAATCATCTATCACACAAGCGTGACAATACATACATACACAATAATAAGAAATGCAAGTTATATATTGTTTGGCATTCGTAGTTCACATGTTCACACAAGATCACCCTTAGTCTTCACAATGTCTGTTTCACCATCGGCCCCCATAGGCAGATCACTCTCAGGTATTCTACGTACGTACCTCAGTTTTAGGGTGTTTCAATGCACAGGGTATCGTCCCGACATCTCTTTTTGATCTAAGGAAGGAATCCAGGGCATCACATAGAACCTCCCATGTGAACATTACTTGTGAGAATCCGAAAATCATGAATAGAAAATTATTTTAATAATAATTGTATAATAGTAATTTAATAGGATTCTAATATGAACTATATCCTTAAACACTTTTATACTTACTATATATGTGTTAACATTTAATTAAGTTATGGAATGAAGACCTTGTATGATCATAAATCATAGCATAATCTAATGTTTGAGGCTTAAGTAATTAGCATTGGACTTAATTAATTAGTCTTGGGCTTAATTTAAAGGAATTAGGCTTATTTAATGGAATTGGGCTTAAGTAATTAACTATGGGTAATGAAATCAATTAAGCAGCTTAATGGGCTTAAGTAGTTTCCTTAAGGCCCAAAACATTAAAATAGACTTTAAATATATTGAAAATTCATTTTAAATTAATAAGTTCTAGAAGAAATGTGTTAAAGTTGAATTAGGAGTCTCTAATAGCCTAAACTAGAAGTATACTAGTTGTAGTTGGACTATAGGTTGTTTCTAACACTTAATACTATAAATATAAGCTTTTTAGGTCAATCTAAACCTAAGAAAAGATAAAACAAAATGTGGAGAACATTTGGAGAAGAGATCTAGCATCTCTAAACCCTAGAAGCCTAGAACATCAAATGAAAGAGAAGAACCAACAAGAGAATTCTGCAGTTCATTTGAATTTCTCTTTCAACTTCTTGTGTACTTAAGCCTAAGCATGTGTTATAACATGAAGGAATTATTGTGTTTGATTTTTTAAATCCTTCTTCATGTTCTTATATGTTAAACCCAGCAATAAAGATCCAATAAATATAAAGTAACAATCACAATAAGTTAAGAGGCCTATAGAAGAATAAAAACTGGGATTTTAATCAAGATTGAAGTATTGATTTAAATATTAGATGAAAGCATGATTAGATCCATTAATTATATATTTTAATAACTACTATGCTTTTTATGAACATTGTGTTTCAAATTTGAATTGATTCCGATATGTATATCCAAAGTTATGGCCGAAATACTCATCATACGTCAAAGATGAAAATCCAGAAAACTCACTTTGGTTGACCCTTCGGCTGACCGAAGACCCAACCAAAATTCATGCTAAAAAAGCCTATTCTTAGGTTGGTTGACCGAAGCACTTTGACTGACCGAAGACTCAACCAAAATTAAGTAATTTAGTATTTTTTTTTGGTTAGTTTTAACCTCATTAGACCTTGCCCAACCTATACATAAAAGTTTATAAACTTTGGCACACTTGCCTAGATGTTGGCTTATCGAACACCCAATCGACCAGCCAGCCGAAACCCACTTTTGACCACTTTGACCAATTGGACACCTGTATAATATAAAGTTAGGTATGTAGGACTACTTTCTATGTACTGGGATTTGAATTACATGATTTGACTTACTTATACCCTATTATTAGACTCATTGAAGAACTATAATATGAATTACCAAACTTGAAGGTGACTAACACGTTAAACTCATTACTAACCTTAATAGGCATAATATAAATATGTCTAGATGATATTATGATATATGTGTAAGCTTTTAGTGATGGTTTGCATTGTATGTGCATTTAGTAGTCTAATATGTGTCATGTGTGACTTTTGCTAATCTTGTGAATAAATCATGATCAATTGTGTGTGTGCATATTTTTATACTTAAAATAGGATAAACTCCACCATATGTATATATAGCTATTACGGTGTATATTCGGCTATCTTCATTGGCCAATGACAACATGAAACATGGCACTAGAACGCCACGTGTTGCGCTGATCGCGATGCTAGGATGCCAAACGTCACGCCGATCACAACACATGAAAGAGGCACAATCGTAGCGCTGATTAATGACGTACAAGGGGCCAAGTGTACTACTGGTCACGGCGTACAAAGAAATCAAATGAGCACTGATCAACGACATACAGGAAGCCAAGTGTAACGTTGATCAAAGGTGTACAAGAAGCCAAGTGTAATGCCGAGAGTAGCAATCAGGAAGCCAATAAAAGTGTGACACTTGTCTCACGTAGGACTAAGTCAGCACCATTGCGCATGAACATTATAAAGTCACAGATGTGCAATGCGTGGCAAGGTGAAGCAAGGTGAGTGAGCTCACGTGCCCGGTCCACTCCCCATGAAGAGAAAAAAAGCACGGGAATGATCAACCCACGTTCCGAGAAAAGACAACAAGCAGATATTCATGGAACCAAATTGAACAGTTACATGATCTATCAAAGCCACTCTATAAAAGGAAGAGGACCTGCTTCTTCTCAAACTCTCCAGTAGAATCTACACAAATCCAAAAAAGTCCAGTGCAACGCTACATCTCGAGCCTCCGGGTATCTTATCCTCCTTATCGTTGCCTCCGCTGCAACACCAGTGCCCAGTTCCTCTGCCACTCAACAGTTACCCTCACCTCCTGGAGTATTTTCTTCAGCATTGGTAAGGCCATCCAAAATGCATGTGTGACCACAACTACTGAGAGGAGAAGCTCCTTTGCTTGCTAATCAATATGGTTTAGGGTTTTAAGTCTTGGGATCTTGGATCGGACCGGTCCCGGTCGATCTCGATCCGGATCAACGATACTGGTTGATCCAAAAGTTGGATTGTCCTTGGAAAAAATATTGGATCGATCCGATTCAGTCTTTGGATCGGTCGATCTATATCGGTATCGGTTGTATCGGTCTGATCCAAAGCCAATTTAAAAAAACTTGGATCTGTTGGATTGGTCCGATCCAGTCATTGGATTGGTTCGGATCGGCCGATCCATATCGGTATAGGTTGGATCAGTGCTCCATTGCCACTTGATACAATAGTTGTATCATGGCTTGGGATCGGCCTGGGATCGGACCGGTCCTGGCCGATCCCGATATGGATTGGTTGATCAGGATCGGATCGGTCCAATCCTTGAAACCATGATCCGGTTTGAGCCCCTACTCTCAGCCTCAGACTTATCACACTGCCTCCCTCTAACAAGCTGCTCTCAATCATGGACGCCTATCCAGCCTGCTCGCCCGAACGCTTCTGCTATATAACGTCTCCTGTTCATCAACCTTCTTTTCTATCTTTTGCATTTTTATCATTCTCTCCCGAGAAGCTGCCTGCAGGTAGTCTATTCAGAGTCGTGACCACGGATATTGAGATAACCATCGCTGGGTTACCAGCCTTCTTTTCATCTTCTCCTTTATTTTGTTTACTCACATCTCGTAGACGGTCCTGTTATTTAATCTTGAATAAACACTTGGTTAGGAACTAGACTCTCTTTGACTTCAACTAGGCTATCGTATTTTCACCATCTAAAGGATTTCAGATGGACCTAAGGGAACAGAGAACCCCATACCTTTCGTACAATCGCCTAATAGCTTAAACGGACGCATTACAGTGGCCAATTACACCTTCAATTGCTCAGGCAACTCAGACAGACTGTGTGGTTAGGCGCCTGGGGTCAAAAACCTGAAGCCCCTAAGAAACTATGGACTAGTAACTCCTGGCACGCCTGCGCGATACTCACACACACACACACACACACACACACACACACACATACATAATCACTTACACCAACACTGCGCCTAGGCGAGAACCTGAAGCCGCACCTGTGCCGCACACGCACGTGCGACAAACAATGACCCGCGTCGCTCGCGTGCGCACGACAAACGATGGCCCATCCAAACTTAAGAAAATTCACATGGGAATCCCTCATGTTTGAAATATAACACTCACCCCAATTTACATCAAGAGTGGTAATTAATATAAAGCCAAACCATATATATAATAAAACTTCAAAAATTACCTTTACTAAAAATAATCAAATAAAACTAAGTCTATTACATCCAAAACAAGCTAAGTAAATCACAACGGAAAAATAAATAAAAACAAGCTATTCTCATGCTTAAATCAAATCCTATCCCTATACATAATATCTAACTAAGTAATAAATAAATCCTAATATAGAATTCTAAGTATAAGTCATTCCACACAATCATCCAATCCATCCATCTCATTATAAACTTGTTCTTCATCTTGTTCTCCATTATCTTTACAAGATAATTATGATTACCACTTATTTGGTTGGAATAGTAGACTATTCTATGTGCGCATCATAATTTCTAGGAGCTACGACCTAGAGGTCATAATCGCTTAAGTTATTTTCAATCTTAGGGAAAAATTCCAAGGAATCACCCAGATTAACCTCCGTGAACCATAAATTAGTCGATCTACTAACAGAATTTCACTCAATTAATTGGTATATTGGGATCATCACACAAAACATATCCCTCACCATGAATAGATTGGTTTATTGGGATGATCAGTTCCTCAACACATAATAATAACAATAAAAATATCAATAGTCCATCCAAGACTTCCTCACTAATATCATGATGTCCAGATCATAATAACTCTCAGTAAATCATAATCCTCAACCATGGGAAGATATGATGGTATCGTCAAGCATATGACCAATAAGGAAATCAGGCATATGCTGTGCAAATGCAGTGTAGGTGCACATTAACTAAGCATACAATAAGTATACAATGGTGAAATAAATTAGTATAAGTGTTTGGATCATGGTATATGCTTCATGGCATTCAAACTAAATCAAATCATGAATAACTTATGGTAAAACACATATAATTTATCAATCAATCATATCAGTCATTAAATAATGTTATAAAATCATCAATCATATCATAAGTTCGATAAAATTCAATTACAAATCAAATCGTAACAATAAAACCATTAATCTCATACATGTGAACTGAACAGGCCAAACCAAGGCTCACCGATAGGCTAACCGGCACACCGGTTGCCACCGGTAGCCTAGGCAGTGACCCCTTTGTGGGCACACTATGGCCTGGTAGGCTAAACGGCACACCGGCGGCCTAACCAGTGTTGTCACAAAGCACCTGGGGTATCCGGTAGGCTAACCGGTACACCGATTACCTGCCGGATTCCCCCTGGGTTCACCGGTAGTCTAACCAGCACACCGATAGCCTACTAGTTTGCCAAGAGACCTGCAAAATCTTCAATTTTTGTATTTTTAAACCTTTTGTACCAAAAGTTTTTACCAACACTCACATTAAAATCAAATTCTGATCAAAACCAATCAAAAATATCACACAATAAATCAACTTACCTTTGCTAGGATGATGACGTTAATAAGTTTAAGTTTTAAATTAAAATAATCATGTTCTTCTATTTGAATTCTTGTGCTATGTCATATTCAAAGAATATGGCATCTCACCTAGATTCAAATCAAAAATAAAGTCTAATCATACTTACCTTGGCTTGCTTATTGGATCTTCTTCTTCTTCTCCTTAGTTCAAGTTTTGAACTTTCTTCTTCTCCAAGTTCCTAAAGCTCCAGCAATCTTCTACTTATCTCTCTCTCTCTCTCTCTCTCTCTCTCTCTCTCTCTCTCTCTCCTTTGGAATATGATCCAAACGTTCTACCCCTTGGTTTATATAGATTTCCTACAGTTTCCAGCTTAGTCTAGGAGTTTTTCTTAGTCTAGGATTATGTTTTAATTTCCAGCCCTTAGATTAAAGTGTCCTAATTCTAGATGAACTAATTATTGATTTTATCCTATCTTAATCCTATTTAGATTTTAACTATTTTCCCTTTTAAATTCTAAGCTTCTAGATGGATCTCAGTGTTCCTACAAATTCCTAACCATTAGATTAGTTTAGTTTAATTATAGCCTTTAGATCTAGATTCCTAGTTGTAGTTGAACTAGTCTTTAATTATCTATTAAAGTGGACTCCTAATTAAGTTATAACTATTATTAATCCTATTAGATCTAAGCCCTTAATTTAGACTAAATGTTCCTACAAGATCCTAGCTACACATTATAACTTAAAGAGTTATGATTGTGTGTCAAGCACTTTAGTTTCCTATCGTGCAGCCCACCAATCACAAACAGTCAAAGTCAAATCTGTTACTAACTTACTAAAACTTTAAATTAACCCCTATATTTTATAATTAATTACACACTAACTCCTATACTTATATCAATTACAATTTAGTCATATATTTTGGTTGGGTTATTACAGAGCATACACTTTGTGGCACGCTCGGTGGGACATCAGGTATAAATGATGCCTAGAAGAAACCAGCGACTCGTGGGAGAAGATGCCGATGACCATCTACCTTTAGCAGGTGGAGAACATCAGGCACATGATCCTCCTAGAGCCGTAAGTGAGGTTGGGTCTGTGTCTGATCCTGCTCAACAGTAGGGAGACCAGGACGTATCAATATAGTTTTCATTACAGACCCTGGTCAACCTCTTTATGAAAATGATGTCTGAAACTAGTCGGTCTTTCGTAACACTTAACAAAAGCATCAGCTGAATAACAGCTAATCCCAATGATCAATAACTGATTACGTTTCCTCCACTTGAAGAAACGCCAGTCACCGTGAGGAGATATGGCCGTATTAAAACTCCGCCAATACTGCCTACCGAAATCTGCCCGGGGGGAACCCAAGCTAAATGGAAAAGATGCCAGGGGCAACTCCAGTCGGGAAATATAGATATAGGGCAGGGGGAAAATCCACCTCTGGTAGCCGGTAATGATTTGCCCCAAGAGACCAATGATATTGCTGATCCCCTAACTGAAGGTCTCGATCGAAACCAAGTATACAACATGGTGCAGCAAGCCTTGGGCTACTTGCCAAATAAAAGGATGAACATGCATAGAAGGTCATATCCTGAATGGATTGATTGCCAGATTGAGTTTCTGAGGGGATTCAAAATACTAGAATTTTCCCTCTTCTTCAGCGAAGACGGTCAGTCAACCATTTAACACATCAGACGATTTATTGTCCAATGTGGTGAAGCCTCGGCTAGCGAGTTCTATAAGTTGAGGCTATTTGGCAATTCCTTAACAGGACATGCCTTCACATGGTACATAACTTTGGCTCCCGACTCGGTGCCGAGTTGGCCTGAGTTGGAGGAGAAATTCCACACTCAGTTTTACAGAAATGAGCCAGAGATTTCAATGGTTGATTTGGCTAGGCTAAGGCAATTGCCTGACGAATCGGCTGAAAAATTCACAACTCGTTTCAAGAGCGCTAAAAACAAATGCAGAGTGACTCTGCCTGAGACCGAATTCGTTAAGCTGGCCCAAAATGGTCTGGGGATTGAGCTTCGAAAGAAGTTCGAGGGAATGAAATTCGAGGATCTCTTCAAGCTATCCTCTAGGGTCACTAAGTATGAATGGCTTATGAAAGAAGAAAGCAAACGGAAAACGACCATGTTCGGAACCTATTACTAGGATCTGAACTTTGAAATAGATATGGCCGAAATTGTGGCAAAAAACCAATGGTGTTTTCGTCACTAGAATGAAAGGACGAATAGGCACCTGGCCAAGGTTTCAAAAAGACCATCTATGATGACACCAGAAGATATGCGTAGGACATATCCAAGAGTGATGAGATCTTTGACCATCTCCTACGAGATGGATTTTTAAGACTCGTAGATGGTCATAAACTCCCTTCACCTAAAGAAATGAAGAAGGGAGATTTTTGCAAATGGCATGGTTCGAAATCCCATTCAACCGCTAAATGCTTCGCTTTCCATAATATTGTGTAGGAAAATATTGACAAGAGAATGCTCAAATTCCCAGAAAAAGGAAAAAGGAAGCAATGGTAGTGGACACCAACCCGTTCCCAAAAGGGGTATTGATTAACATGTTTGCATCCAAAGTTGTTGGCCCGAAAACAAAGGCTCCACCACCGGCGAAGGGAACACTTTCTGGCCGAGGAAATGCATTGAGATCATCGAGGGCCACCTACACTGAACCCAAGGAAAACCAAAAGAACAAAACTCTACTGTGTGATAGCTGCCTCGGGGAGTCTGCCAATGAGTATGGCAATGTGTAGAAAACCATGTGGAGCAACGACCTCATCAAAGACCATGGAATAAATGGTCAAGATGGGGGAAATATGAGGCTCAGCCACAGAGGATGGTGAAATTGCCGCCAGTATAGCACAACAGGCAGAATAAAGTCACCCATCCAAGATTCCCACATCCGGTCCAAGAGATGACCAGGTCCCAAAAGAGAAGATGGCAACGACAACAAGCCAACCACAGGAATCCCGTTCATCGGTCTAATGACCGAAGTGCGATGACTGGAGATGATGAAGTGAGAGCCATCTGACCACGGAAGGCTCCGGTCGGGGAACAACGAACTAGAGCTTCATCAACCTAGGAAACAGTCGGAGAAGCTTTGACCAGGGAACTATCATCAGAGGACATGGAAGAAGAAGCTCTCTGTCTTTTCCTTGGGTCACTGGTGACTAGGTTTGGAACCCCAGTGGTTCCTACTTAACCAGCCACCACATCGACCGATGAAGATCTATCTAAGATCAAAGTAGAGATAACAAACAAAAAGCCTTTCTCGGTCAAGTCTGACATCACCGATACGGTTGAAAGTCCTGGGGAGACTAAAGCAGAGATACCTATGTCCAAACGAAACGAGGTTATGCTCTATCGGTTAATAAAAAACATGTGCATAATGGATGACGCCCCATAAAGGCGTCAAAAAGAAGGTTGGCCAAAGTCGAGGCTACCTTAACATGGGCGAATCGTTGAAGGGAAGATGTCCTAGCAAGTGGAATGCTTCAATACAAGTGACTGATCAAACGGTCTAGCAGATTCAAGATCAAGATACCATATATAACATTGTCTAAAGACGGCCGAAAGGCCGCAATATGTGAAGACATCAAAAGAGAAAAATGGCCTATGGCCATTTCCAAAATAAAGACATGGCCCCAACGGCCAGCGAATGAGGAGAAAACAGTCTACAAAAGGGCCGACAAGATAAGTTTAAAATGGCCACAGGCCAAAGACAACCTAACCAGCTTTCCTTTTCCACGACCACCGATGGTCGAAACACAAACCTATCATAATAAAGGATTGTTTTGAAGGGCAAGGAATCTGGTTTGAATACTCCCCTTCTTCATCTCAGCGTCCCTTTTCACCTTCTCGAATTCTTTCTTCTTCAGTCTCTAGGTCGTAACTTCGCCCACCACCAACGGTAGCGTCACCGTCACTTCCTGCTGATTCGCCTCTAATCTTGCTCGCATCTCTTGCCTTTGTTCTCCTGCCTTGATGATGGCTTCTCTCCTCTGCACCAACTCTGCTATCTGTTTGTTCAGATTGGCCGTTGAAGCTCCATCTGCATTATCCTCTGCGTCCAGCTGAGACAATTATTCCCTAAGCTCCCCATACTTCTTCCTCAGAGTAGCAACCTTGGAAAGATTGGAGGTTAGGCTGGAGAAGAAACTCTCGGCCACTCGGAGATGATCCTCGAAATATCGGTATTCAGCCGCCATGCCGGGGATCTCCGAGATAGTATCTAGAAAGAGAGAAATGTTGGGAGTCTGCGAAGGACCAGTTCTTAACACTCGAACACTCTCATCTAACAGCTCAAGGTTCTCAGGCAAGCACAAAGCTTGGAAATCCATGCGAAGGAGCTCAAAGACAACCTTCCAGGACTCATCAAACCTGTCTGCCATCTCTCCTAAAATAGTGGGTTCTACGATCAAGACAGTACATATTCCAACCAAAAGCTGCTCAAGGATATCATCAAGACCGGCAAGCCATGCGTCAAAGTTGCCACCCGGAACATCAGGACAGGATCCATGGCTAAATAAACATTAACTTGCAGGAAACTGGGAGCCAGAAACCTCCCCATTGACTCTATGCCTCAAATTCAAGATGATGCGCCAAATTAGTGAATGCTTAAATGTTCTTATTGTGCATCATGGCGACCTTCGTGTACTCCCACGAATTAGATAGGAATATCAAAATAGCGAGAATCTACTGCTCATCAGTCAGGATGTTCCCAACGACTTTCAGATATTGTATTATAGAAGACATCTTCCTAAGATTCTTAATCAAACTAATGTTGGTAGCCATCTTGTAAGTCTCAAATTTCATTGTCAGTGCACGCTATATGGTAGCTAAGGTACCAACGAACCCGAGTTTCAATGCGTTCCACATTTCTTGTGCAGCCTTATAGGCTTTAAATTCACCAATAGGATCATTGCCCATGATGCTCAGCATAGTAAAGCGCGCACAATGATCTTTCTTGGCCCAAGCCTGATAGGCGTCTATATCTCTATGGTGTTTGGCAGTGGTTCCCTCCTCAAGATATGCTAGGCTATATTACAAAGTCTCTAGGGCCTCAGACTTATCTATGAGATATAGGATTTTCATATGCAAGATGTCATAGTTCTTATCGTCCAATTTCTCCCCTTTATCCAAGTCAACTATTATACTCTTAAATGCCATATCACTACAATTAAAATTGCACATTTAATTAACATCTTATATATGCACATAACTAATTTTGCGTCATTATATAGGATTAAATTATAATATTAATCCCCTATTTATTAGATAAAAAATACACCAGACCATAGGCCATAATGTATATGTAATAATCCAAACTAAAATAATAGGGTTAATATGTAATTAATAAAAATATAGGGGTTAATTTATAGTTTTAGTAATTACCTATCTTGTTTGACTTTGACTGTTTATGATTGGTGGGTTGTACTATAGGAAACTTAGTGCTTCATACACAATCATAACTCTTTAAGTTATAATGTGTGGCTTGGATCTTGTAGGAACTTTTAATCTAATTCAATGGATGAGATTTAATTTAGACGAATAATAGTTATAAATTAATTAGGATTCCAATTAATAGATAATTAAAGACTAGTTTAACTACAACTAGGAACCTAGATCTAAAGGTTAGAATTAGTCTAATCTAATCTAATGGCTAGGATTAATTAGAGAATTAAAAACCAATCATGAACTAATAAGGATTAAGATTAGATAAGGTTAACTTATAATACAACTATACTTAGGATACTTAAAATCAAAGGTTGGGATTTCGTAGGAACTAATCAACTTAATCTAAGGGTTGGAAATTAACAAATAATCCTAGACTACGAACAATTCCTAGACTAAGTTGGACACTATAGAATTTCTATATAAACACAAGAGTTGGACGTTGGATTTTCTTATTGAATGAGAAGAGAGAGGAGATAAGAATTGCTGGAGCAAGAAAGGATTGGAATTGCAGAAGATTGAAGAAGAAGAAGAAGAAGAAGAAGAAGAAGAAGAGGAAGAATAACGTGCTCATCTCAACACCAATTTAAGTTTCAAGGTAAGTATTTAGATTAAATTGTATTTTCGATATGAATTGGGTATCCAAAATATTGTTTATATTTGTTTATTTACTAAGCTAAGTGTAGCTTACGCTTTCTAAGCAACATATTTTAGGACCGATAGATGATGGACAACAGGACTTTGATGATCAAAACGCAAGACAAGAAGATGATGAAGACCTTAGTTATATTTAGATTATTGTTTGATAATTTCAATAGAATTTGTAATAGGATTAGTTGGATTTATGTTTTTTAAGGATTTATTATCGTTAGGACTAGATTTGAATAGTTTAATCGCGTTTGATTGAAGAATGTGACTTAAAGTTATATTTTCACAACGTTGTTTTCTGATTGAAGATTGTTTTGATTGGATAGTATACTTAATAATACTATTTTCCATAATATTACTTTATAATTATCTTACTTAATTATGTGGTTTGGTATTGTATTGCTTATCCACTCCCATAGGGATATGGAGTGAGAGTTACAACTTAAATTTGGGGACTCAATTTGAGATTTTCATGCTTAGGATGTGACAGTATAATCATTAATTGTAGTGACCCTAACCCAGAAATTAATATGATAAATTAATTGGTGGTTAATTAAATGAATTAAATAAGCATAATTGGAAATCCAAGTTAATTTGATGCATCTAATTAATATAGGAATTGGAATTAGTTAATTTAAAGGTGGTCATAATCTTTAGATTAATCTTATAATATGAATTGAAACTGTTTTGATTAGATGTGTGAATGGATTGTAAGGATAACATATGTTTTGATAGTGATATTTCAAAATTTTGGGGTCAGATTGTGTAACACCCTGAATAAATCCTGAAACTAAAACTTGAAACCTTAAGGGTAAAGTAGTAATTTGATAAATTAATAATTTAATCTCATTAATAAATTAGGCTTAAAACTCATAAGATCCTTAATCTTATAAAATATTTTAGAAACCCTTAAATCACCTAAAATTGATTAGGTTAACCAAATGGACTTAGGAAGTAGTACGAGTCAGATAACTGGACTTAGCAGATAAATAAGAAATAAAATCAATTAGCAAGATAATAATTAGTTTTAACAACTTGGAAGATTCATTTGCTAGCCCTAAACCAAATTTCACTATCATAAGTTAATTAAGAGGTTAATTTGAAATTATAAAGCCTAAAACCCAGATTTTCCCCTCCAATAGTTTATTATTACAACCTTGCCCCTGGACCTATAAATAACAAACTTAACCTAAAACCCTCATTCTCTCTCAACTCTCAACCGTGTGGAGCTCTTGGAGAAAATGGAGAGAAGAGGAGAACCCCAACAGCTTCTGACCGCTGGAATGCAAGTTAATCGACCTCGGACGTGACCCAGCATGGTGGAGCTACTTCAGATGCGGCTCGGCATCCCCCAAGTTGAGTTTCTCTTCAATGTTTGTGTATTTACTTTTATTTTAGCATTGTGGTCATTGGGAAGGATCTTGTTTGATTGTATTCTTTCTTCCCCATGAATTTATTGGTTGATTTACATGATTTAGGGATCAAATCCCATGCTATTGAGAAGCCCAATCCTTCTGGACTATTTGCACGATCGAACTCGTTAGATTTAGGTTTCTAGGGTTTGGAATTTAGGGAGAATCAGTAAATCATTGTTTAGGTTGTTTCCCTTGACCTAGAAACACAATTCGAAGCTCCCTTAGGAGATTAGCAAGCTTTGGGTAAAATCTCACCCAGAAACACCCCAGATTTACCTGATCCCAAGCTTCGACGACCTCCTCGGCTCATCGAAGGGACCACTGAGCACTGTAGCAATTCTAATTTTGAGCTTCAGAGACCTCCCTCGGCTCGCCGAAACACCCCGTCGAAGTACAAAGACAATTTCCAGTTCACTGGAAAGGTCGCCAAGACCATTTCGGCGCACCGAACGACCTCGCCGAACTCATCTCGATTCATCGAGGACCCAACCGAACCTCTCTTGGCACACCGAAGGTGCGCCGAGCACCTCGCCGAGACCCAATTCTAACCCTCTGTTTGGGTTTTGACCTTGGACATCTGTTATACCCCCATTTTAATTGTTCTAACACCCTTATGGAAGTTAGTGGACTTGTACAACAAAATGTGACCCTTCATACCTAAGATCTAGCCTTTCATGAGTTAGCCTAGTAATGTGAGTTTCTTAGGAAACTCGTGTAGCAGTTCACAAACCCATCCATGGGTTTTTTGTCCTATTTGTGTGTGTCTAGGCATAGACTTCGACCTCATGTGTTACTATTTGATGGTTGACCCATATAGGTGGGTGTTTAGTATTATTTATTTGCTTTCATCTCCTTAATATGTCAATACATGTATTTCATTATGTTTGATGCACTAATACCGTTACTCCTAGTTATATCGTAGTCCCTTATGATTAGATAACTATGTATGCTTAGAGGGTGATGACATACCTTGATGTGTGCATGTATTAGTATTTCTTGTTAACTTCTTTCCTTAGACCTGCTTCATATATGTATTACTCCATGTTAGATGCTTCATATGTGTATTACTCCATGTTAGATGTTCATGCCCTACTTGCCTAATTTCATTTTATAATTTATACTAAATAATTATATATA
>JAUPMG010021720.1:0-15116 GCA_031762675.1 Pachysandra terminalis | reverse complement strand
TCTGATTTGGTTTATGAAAGAAATTTTAGGCTTTTACTATTGGGTTATTGTTGTTAGCCGCGTTCCATGGTTGGGAAACCGAAGGTCGCACCCCGTGATCTGTGCTACCCACATCGGGATTCGGGCACCGGGATCCGGGGCGTGACATTCAGACCTCCTCTATCACATTCTGAGTTGGGGTGGTCAGGCATCCGAGACCCTTACCGGGGACATGTAAGGGTATATCACAGTGCCCGACATTGAGACCTCCTCTATCACATTCGTCACACCCAAAGGAACCCGCGTCCTTGACCATTAGCTTGTCTCCTCGCTTATGAAGGTCCCTATGAACAACGTACTTACTCCATTCCAGATCTCCCCTTTTCCGATCGCCCCGAGGTGACTACCATTCTATGTGGCTAAAATGTCGCATGAAAGAATAGCAATGCCCTCGTTGCCACCAAGCTTTATCCTGCCTACCGGATCCTGCACTCCATTTTCTTCCATTGTGTCTACCCTCGCACCGGCAATACCATCGAGCTCGCTCCTTTTATGGCTCGAGTACTTTCGATGGTGGTGATTGGGCAGCGTCTCTACCTTCCTTCCCTAGTGATCGGTCACATCAGCAGATTTTTCAGGTTCTTGCGGAAGGGCGACTTGCCCTTTCCCTGTTTGATGTGTGCTACAGTCAAGGAGTGGAGAATTAAGCCAGGCCAGCCCGACAAGATTTTGATTGAAAGGTCGTTCACTTTCTCTAACCTCTCCTTGATGAAACCTCCCCAGTATGTGCACGAGCTTCAACAGCAGTAGCAGCAGGAGCCAGACTTTGAGCCTCCTCTAGAGAAGCCTGACCGGCCGCCCCGAGCATCTACATTAGCTGCGCCCGGTCCAGACTACGTTCCCAGGTGCGGATCATCTATTGAGGCTAGTCTTGCTACCTTGGGAAGGCCAACTCTCGATCATATCTGAGGCTGAGGACTGAGGTTCCAGCGAAGCACTGCTGGACCAGGAGGCAGGTATTACGACTGCAGAGGACAGTGGATGCCACCCTTCACTTCCTCTAGGAGACTTTTGGCTACAGGCGAGTATATGATACAGCGCCTCTTGCAAGCATGCCATCTCCTCCACCACCATCTAATCGGTCATAGCCGCGTTTATTTTCTTCTTACGTTGCTTAGATATTTCTGATCTTATGTCATGTCCTTTTGTTATGTCCTTCACTTCAGTTCCTTGTCCAGTATATGTGGTGGACAACATTTTTGGCCCTTATTATGTAATGAACTGGTAGTATTCCCTTTTTGTGAATGATTTTGTTGTTTTCGTGTTAGTATTTTGATTTTCTGGTGTGTGCATTCATATAGTTCACTGTCTTTCCGCTTAGAACCCCCTTGAGAAGCTTTTGGGACGAAATTATTTTAAGGGGGTAGGCTGTAAGGATCTAAACCTTTATCCTTGATTAATTCGGACTAGTAACTAAGTTTAATTTAAAAAAATTTAAATAGGATCACTAATAAACTGGATTAGTAACCATCAGGTCCATAACCTCAGGAAGTTAGACTAATTAGGTAATTAAATTGTTTTAGGTAACCAACCTGATTAGTAAGCAGAACCTTAGAGATTAATTAAATTAAATAACTAGAGTAGATGATTAATCACATTCGTTAGCCCCCGAGTTCCTCCTCAGACCCACTAGCAAAAGCCCTCTAACAAAAATTAATTAGGTGACCTATCAAAAAATGTAGAATCTGAAACCCCATTTTATCCCCACTGCTAAACTTATTCACAGTTGACCCGTAAAGTGTCACATCCCAAACTTAAGAGTTCTCAATTGAGTCCCTTAAGTCAGAATTATGACTCTCACCCCATATCCACATGGGAGTGGTAGTCAATACATTGCCAAAATTAATGAAAGTACTGAGATTTTATTAACTTAGAAAAATAATCAAAATAATGAACTACATGTTATAACAGTCAAAAAGTAAGGTAATAAAATAAAAAAATGGAAAATAATACTGTAGTCTTCATGCTAATCTAATTCCTAAACAAAATAAAGCCTCACTATGGCTAATAAAATAAGTTGGCATGCAAGCCAATAAAAAAAAAACAAATCCCAAATAAAAATCCTAAACGTCAAGTTCTTCGATAAATTCAGTAGTTCCTTCAACACAATGGTCTCCATAGTCCAAGTACTCCTCATCTAATGTGCCTGAAATATGTTACTTGAAAGCGTAAGATACACTTAGCCAGTAAGTAATCAAATCGAATTAAGTTTATGGTTTGAAGCAGAGCCGCGACCACTTTTCAAACAAAGTAAATAAATTTCCAGAAACATAATAGTAATGAACATGGTATATGATATATGCATATGCTGATAAAACAGTCAAGTCCTAATATGTTCATATTGTGTACAGAATTTAATCACCAAATGTGACTTAACATGCAATCTAAGTGCTGTGTAATTAGTTAATTAAACTGTTATCATGAATCATATATAGTTTCCCACAAGATCAATCATTGCTTGAGAAAGATGTCTTCTCGAACCATCCCCCCCATATAGGGCCATTCTCATGAAACAATATTCCATGTGCGCATCATAGTTCTAAGGGGTTTCGACCTAGAGGGCACAATTCCCCACCTTATTTGTGATCAAGGGAAATAATTCCAAGGAATTCCATATGAAAGCTCAGGGAATTCTATATATAAAACAGTAATAGGCACTCCTTTAATAATAGTAGTCCATTGGAAAAAAACAGACCCGAGGATTTATAGGTATATTGGGATAGCCACTCCCTCAACTCCATTATCATATCAATATTTTAACAAGTCTTCTCACCTACTATGATTTTCGGATCACAACAATCTCTGAAGTCCTTAAAAGTTCAGCAGTATGAACTTACATGCTAAGGGTGTTGACCTATAGACCAAATCCATGGTCTTAAGGATAATGATGTGCTGGTGATGATTGTGCACGTTAACTAATCATGTAATAATTGTGTACAAGGTGTAATAATTCAACCAAGCATGCTTGACATGGTTAAAATCATATAACTCAATCATATCAACATATCATGCTTTAAGTCATATGAATATTGGTGCACACAGAGTATAAGGAATTGAATCATGCATTTCATGCATAAATAAAATCAGAAATTGTCTAATAAGATCAATACACACATGTTCACGAAAACATAACCAAGTTTTAAACAATTTGCAAGTTTCGGTACGCTTAGAGGTTGTCGGTTGGTCGGCACGTCGAGTAGTCGCCGATGGCAATGCCATGATTTTTCAAATTTCTGAGTTTTGGTCTCTGGGGTTGGCTTGGTTCGTTCTCGGCTCATCGAGAATTCGGTCGGCGCCAAATCCAAGGGCTTAAAATTCACTCTGTAAGGCTCGGCGCATGCTCAGCTCATCGAGCAGGGTGTCGGCGCCAAAACAAGGGATCTAATGGTCACAAAGAGAGGCTCGGTGAGTACTCGGTTCGCCGTGTACTCGGTGATGTCTCATCTGGGCTGGTTCAGTGCATACTCGGCTCACCGTGTACTCGCCGAACAGCATATTCTGGGCAGTGTTTCCAGAATTCTGATTTGGTTAAGCTTCTAATTGATTTTCTTTCTTAACTAACCCTTCTTAATACTAAATTCTGAACAAAACCCTTTTCAAATATTTAAGAGAAAATAAGTAAATAAGTAGTTGAGAAAATACTTTGAAAACTTTTGAAAACTAATCTAAATTTCAAAACATACTTTCTATACTTGAAAATAAGCTTTAAACTCTACTTAAACAATAAAACAAATTTAATTCGAAAACTTACAGTGCTCTGCTGAGTTAGAACTGATAATTCAGTTATGCTCTTCTTCTTCTTCTTCTCCTTGTAAGCTCCAAGCTTGGTGTGATTTTCGAAAACCAAACCAGGCCTCTTATTTCTACTAATTTAACAACTTCCTAGTCCTAGTAGGATTAGTCTTTATGTTTTAATCTTGTCTTTTCATTGGAAGGCCTTAGATTCTAGTCCATTAGATGTGTTCCCAGCTCTCCTAGTTCAACTATGTTTCTAATATTTAAATATTTAAATTTTAACTCCTAAGGAAGCTTCTATTAGTGTTTTAATCTTAACCATTGATTGGGATGTCTTATGTCCTACAATATTTAAGGCATCCATTTTAACTTAAGAAGTTATGATTGTGTGTATTGCACTTAGTTTCCTAATTGTACAATCCACCAATCACAATTAGTAAAAAGTCAAAGTAAAAGTCTATTTACTAAAATTTCAAATTAATCCCTAATTCTATAGTAATTACACTTAAGTCCTAATTTGGTTTAAATTATTACATAAAGCCTATAAATAGAACCCTTAAGCTCATTTCAACATTTTCTCTCATCTTCTTCCACTCTTCTCTTCTCTTGGTGCAATGGAACTTGTGGGAATGCTATGGAGATCACGGAGACATAGCGAACCAACCCCAACGTCATTCCGGCGAAACCCCAAGTTGAGTAACCTATCTTTGAATGTGTTTTTCGGTTGTGTTTTAGTATTTTAACCTAGGAGAAGGGTTGTTTGCCTTAAACCCACCTTCGCCTTGGGATTTAGACTATTTCTGATGATGCGTGTGGAACCCTTAACACCAAGACCATCATATAGGACCTTATATGTGGAAAAACCAAACCCCAAGTGGAGAAAGAAAAGGGAAAAACCTAAATCTCCCTTTTCGACCACATAAATTCACAAAACAAAGGTAATCGAGCCTTCCTGGGAGTGTGAAAAATCTCCCCACGAAGTTTCATATCATTCGGACCATTCTTGAGCTTCGGCGAGCCGAAGAGTCCGCCAAATCTCAGAGGCCATTTTGGCTCTCGGGGAACATCGCCGAAGGCAGTTTAGGTGAGCCTAATAGGCCATCGAACCCCCTTTAGGTGAGCCTAAGAGGTCCCCCGAACTGAACGAGTGACAAACCAAGTTGACTTCTCGTCTATCGAGACTCACTTGGACCAAACCCCAAAGTGTCATTTGATTTGACACACTTTTGCACTTTTTGGCGCACCGAAGGGTTGCCGAGCACCCCGCCGAACAGTTTCACTGGTCCAAATGGGGTGATTCCAATGGCAGCTCATGTATCTTGACTAGTTAAATGTGTTTGGACTATTTTCGGGTCAGTTAGATCTCTTCTTCAAAATTTGACCCCTCAACCAGAAAATTTAGATTTCCAGTTTTGGCCGAGCAATAGGAGTTTTCGGGGTACTGAGTAAGCATGGCTCCAAACACTCCTATTACCTTTATACCATCATAATACACGTGTTCGTTTATAATTTGCAGTTGCGGTGTTTTATTTATGCATTCAAATGGGAGTTAAGGCATATTGAGGTGCCCTAGTTTATTTTACATGAGAATGTGGTATGGTTTAGGCACATGGATGCCTCAGGTTTATGAATTATGATGGTCAGATCATGGTTATTACTTCAATACATATTTATGATGAGTGATGTTTTGAATATAGGCCTACAGAACCTTGTTGTTGCATTAATAAATGGATCTGAATTTGAATGTTACATATGAACCTTCCGGTTGTGATAGCCTAGTCTAATACCCCACATGATACCTTGGGTTTAGAGCAACACTTGGGAAAATTGACTTGATAGCCACTTTAGTCCTATGAGAGGACCCAGTGATTGTACAAAAACTGAGAGTGAACCCACATAGGGAATCTCTACAGTCTTGAGAGATGATGATTGCCCAAGGATCCGCATGTTGGTGTAAGCTTGGAAGATGGCTAACTATCCGAAGGATCCGTACGTTGGTATAAGCTTGGGAGATAGTGAGATCATGTTATATTTCTGTTGGATTGTGAATATGTACGATTCCCTGAAGGAATAAACATGTGGATGTGAGCTTTGGCCGCGTGCCCATGATCAAAAAATAAGTGGGGGGATTGTGCCTCCTAGGTTGAAAGCCCTTAAAACTATGTTGTACACATAGAATAGTCCTATCCCTTAGTCCGTTCATACTAGGGACGATTTCAGGTTGCTAGAACATCCTGGGGAGAATTCAGGTTGTTGAGACACCCCGGATAAAGATTGGGATCACGTCGGAGCTTACGATATTTCACCTTCTTTACAGCGTTGCATTTCACTTGCATTACATATTCTGTGTTGATATTAGTGTGAGAGCCTTGTGTATGAAATACTTGGCCTGATTCTCATATAGAATATCTATGCATGTAGCTGTAGGATTACTGACCACTAAGTAATACTCTATGAGGATGGGAGAGAACTTTATATTGCTTTATTTATGATTGTATGCCACAATTGTACACCACTTGCACACATTTTGCTTATTACACATTGTACACCTTTGCACTTTTCTCTAATGCTAGAACATGAGTAAAGACCCTTCATCGAAGGTTTACTCATCCTGGCCTCCAGCTTTTGTCTGTTGTTTAATATTTCAGGTTCAAGAGCTTATATGCGAAGAGAGAGAGCGGAATGGGTAGCCTACTCTGGTAGAACCTTGGTATAGTCTAGAAGTAGACTCTATTTTCCTCGAATCTTTTGATTTTGGCGTTGGTTGTATTAGTAACTTATATCTTACTAGAACTGTTAGTATCTTCCTTTTCCGCTTATGTTTTGATTATTGTTATCCACACTCGTAGAAATACGGGGTGAAGGTTGCGAATCAATCTGAAAACCTGAGAAATTGGGGATTTCTGGTTCAGTTTGTGACAACGTGAGGTCTACTTATCAAGAGGTGTTAGTCTTAGTACATTCACTGTGCATTCATTTCATTATCCGTGTGTTATTTCTCATTGCATTCATTATAGGACATGTGATTATCTCATTCATCTCATTTCATCTCATAATAAAATGTTCATTGTTTTTATTACGTTATTGCTGTAATAACCTTGGAATTTTATCTCCATAAAAGGATGAGTGACTGTTTCATGTTTCTTATTGGGCATGATAGGCTCATGCAACTTTTCATGTTGTAAGATGGGAGAACGGGCCGTGTTAGCCATGATGTTGCTAATTGGTATGCATGGATGCTTTCCTTTTTTGTTGTTGGCTTATACTTCCTGGGAAGCTTGATTATTGTTATCTTGATGTAATAACTCGTGGTTGTTGGGACCTTGTTGGATTAGATTTTGACTTCTGGATCCTGGCTCAGCTGAAGGCAAGGATCTTTGGTTGAGATTGATTATGGTTCATTATTTTGGATTTTATTATTTTAAGACTTCCGCTCTCTGATCAATTGATTAATAAAGGTAGCTATTGCTTTTATTTCGCTTGTGGTTTGGTAGCAATCCGCGGACCAGTTTTGGATCCTGAAGGTCTCACCTCAAGATCCGTGTAATCCTTTATTGGGAATCATGTCATGGGATTTGGGGCTTGACACTATACCTATGGGTTGAAAGTCCCATTTAAATAAGTATAGGATTCTTGCAAGGTCCTATAAGGTTGGCTACACCTTGGGTTATGACACTCATAAACTTAGCTAGTGGTGGCCTTCGTACCATGGGTTAGTGCTCGGAACAAAAAGGGGGATTCGGTTGCTCCTAATGACCTTTGTCGCGAATTGGTTCGTGATAGTGAAGTATGATGAGGGTCACTTAACATGAGACATTAGCTTGGTTCATATCATTTCATAAATCATTTGTATTCTATTGATTAAGCATACCATGTAGGGCATTTGAATGACAGATTCTCATATCATATTTCATCTCATTCGTGTTTCATAATATGACATAAATCTTTCATTTCTATACCTTTCTAGTTGCAGTATTCCAGTTTTTACAAACAGTGTTTGATGAGGATTGGTGACAGATATGTCACTTACTGAGCATTCCAAGCTCACGCGATTTTTCATGTTGCAAGATGATGTCTGATGAGTGCGGATATGGACTAGGAGTTGCAATTCATTTTATGTTAGTTATGGAACTTATGAATGTGATTTCATGAAGGATATTTGGAATGTATTCAGCTTATGATTCTTCAGTTATGATTATTTATGTCGGAACTTGTGACTCTTTCGAAGTCATGGCTTCTTTAATGTAATTTTGATTTTACATTGCTTTCGCACTCTTAGGTTTAATAAAAGTAGTCTTTATTGCTTTTATTACTTTGCGATTGATACGGTGATCTGCGTTCCATGGTTGGAACCCGAAGGTCTCACCTCAAGACCCATGCCACTTGCATAGGGATTCGTTCCACGGGTTTTGGGGCATGACTTCTTCACCGACCATAAGAGTTTGAAGTATCTGTTCACTCAAAAGTAGTTGAACTTGAGACATTGAAGGTGGATGGAGTTAGCCCATGACTATGTGAGTACGCTTCAATACCATCTGGGGAAAGAAAATGTGGTTGTGGATGCTTTGAGCATAAAACCGAGGAGCACATTATCATGTTTGATGAGGCAGGAACAGGATTTGGTGGAAGCATTTAGTTCTTTGAATATCGGGACCTATAGGGAGGAGAATGATGGATTACTATTCATATCACATCCCAACGCAAGGGTATACCTCATATTCCATGAGTAATCCCCCTTGAGTCTAAGAATGCAACTCTCACCTCTCCTCTAACTACTCTTGAGAAGTGGCAAACCCAAAATAACATAATATAATCGCACATAACAAATAATATCAGTGGAAGCATTCAAATATGAAATTCTTAACTAAAGCATAGTTCTAACCAACTATCCAAGATTGCTAATTCGAGACTAATTATAATCTCAACAACTTGGCCCAACCACTAAATTTTTATACAACTAATCAAAAAAATATCTATAACATAAACTAGTCTTCATTGTCCTTCCCATCCTCACCATCTTATTCCATCATCCAAGCTCTTTCACTTCATGACCGGTTCACCTGAAATGTTATTTAACCCATCGGCACGCACCGGTACACTGGTGGCCCTGTTGACAGCTTGTGGTTTTTTCAGGGTTCTACCCACTGGTAGGCATCGGTACACCGGTGAGCCTACCAACAAGGACCCTGATTGTAATGAGATAACCCCACCGACAGGCACGGGTACACCGGTGAGTTTGCCGATGAGGCCATCTCAAAGGAAAAGTATGTTGAATTGTGATGAGTGATGTGGGGCTTATGCTAATTGTTTTGGAATATGGTTTTCGAAGGCAAGATTGATCAGAAGGCTTGAGTCTACCTACGGGGAGTCAACTTGATACTCCATGATGCATTTTGACCATCACTTCACCTTAGACTTGACCACATTAGGTATTGTGACCCACTTGAGTTGGTAATTGGTTTGGGATTAATTGGATTGTTTTGAGAACTTCATAGGAAGCTTATGATGGTTCCCAATCGGATTATCCGCGTGTATGGGAGCGTGGATAGTTTCGGTTGGTGGTCTTCATTTGGGGTCCTAGCTAATAATGCACACATGCTAGGCTGATATAGACTATTAAGTGAGCCCGGGAGGTGGTAAATTACGTATCCTTGAAAGGTTATCCGATTAGGTTGACTACATACCTATGGGTTAAAATTTCCCACTTAAAATAGGGTAGGATACTTCCAAGTGCCTATACAGGTTCGCTATCCCTTGAGTATTGTACTCTCACAAATTAGTACACGGTGGCCTTCGTACCATAGGCTAGCGCCCGGAAGGAAGAGGGGGCCATCCGGTAGTCCCTGGTGACCTCGGTCCCGAAGTTGATTTGATTTGGAAGCTACGCATCGAGGGGCACTTAACAGGACATGTTTTCTTAGTTCATTACTTGCATCTCAATTTCATTGTATTCTTCTATTTGAGCATTCATCTAGAGCATTTGAATTGTCTCATTTCATGGCATTGCATCTCAAACTTAAATCAGTCATTTACTTTATCTTGTCTCATATTTATGTTCCTAACCCTTGTTCGACATACTTGATACCATATGGGGATGGATGACTGTATGTTTTTCTTACTGGGCATTCTAAGCTCACGCAACTTCTCATGTTGCAGGATGAGAAGGTTGAGGATGGGCACAATTGGATTGTTTTGCTTATATTTCATTTTGTTTAGTTTGCTTGTACTCCTATGGGAGTGTTGGTTGTATCAAACTTAGATGTCTTTGGAGTACATGGATTTAGTTGTTTTGTTGGGGTCATGGCTCCTTTGAAGCCACTGACTGTTGGATATATTTAATTTCTTCTATGTTATTTACTGTTGTAAATGTTATTTACTGTTGTAATTCTTCCGCTACTCTAATAATAAAGGTTTGTGTAACTTTTATTCTTGTGTTTTGATATTGATCCGCGTTCCATGCATTGAACCCGAAGGTCTCACTTCAAGATCCGTGCTGCCCACATAGGGATTAATGCCACAGGTTTCGGGGCATGAGAGATTGGTATCAGAGCATAAGTTTTTTCTCAGAGTAAGGACATTAGATGACTAGTGAATCTAAGTGTCACATAGAAACTTGAAGTAGGATGGAGGAACATAGAAATGTAAAATTAGGATTGTGTGCTACTTGATAACTTGTGCTTTTGCCATGCTAGTATGTTCGATTGTTACATGATCAATAGGAGTGAGGTGGTGGTTTAGTGAACTTAATGCTTCTTTGGGTGTGTAGATGGCTGGAAGGAGAAGCGTTACCACTGGAGCCGGTTCACCCACTAGAGCTAGAGCTAATGTGACCCACAACTAGCGGGTGTCTACTAGATCTTGGGAGACATGGCCTCTATGCAGTGAGACCAGATGCAGTGCCAGGCTGTAGCTGATCAGAGGAGAGATAAGTGTTCTTCGATCAGGTGGTTGAGAGAGATTCAAGAAATTGACTCCACCGACGTGTAAGGGACTGGGCGAGCCACACTTGGCTCACGACTGGCTTTTAGGTGTAGAGAGAGTCGTTCGGACGATGGTGTGTCCTGACGACCAGCGAGTGTCCTTGGACATCTTTATACTCAAGGGTGAAGCACTCCACTGGTGGGACATGGTGGAGAGGAACCTGGAGTCGGCGATGTCTTGGGACCAGTTCCGTACACAGTTCTTGGAGACCTATCTTCCTAGCAGCTACAGGAAGCAGCTGGCTTTTAATTTCATGTTGTTTGAGCAAGGCTCTCATTCAGTGGCATAGTATGAGGTCAGGTTTGCCATGATCTTGAGGTACGCACCTCACATGATCGCGGAGGAAGCAGACAAGGCCGCTAAATTCGAGGAGGGCCTTCGTCCAGCTATTCGATTCAGAGTAGTTCCACAGCATTTGAGATCTTACACAGAGGTGTTAGAGTGTGCGAGACATGTCGAGCGGGACATGAATAGAGCTTCCATTCAGAGGGATCAGCCCAAGCACAAAAAGGTCCAGTACCAACCCTACCAGCAGAGGTAGAACACAAATCGATGTCAGCGGAATGACACTAGGCTAGCGAGGACTCCACCTATTAATGCAGCAGTTCCTGTAGCACGAGATGCACAGCGACAGCCATTACTGCCTTAGGACCAGTAGTTCCATTGGCAAGATCTTAGAGTGTGCTATAACTGTGGCGAAGAGGGTCATCTCTAGAACAGTTGCAAGATTCTGAGCAGGGATGGCAAGCCAGCTCCGCCAAGGCCAGTGCACCAGGACAAAGCCAATGCCATGATGTGCACTTCAGTTCACCTAGACGACAAAGCGATGAACGCCATGGTGGAAGGTACTAGACACTTGTTTCACACTCCAGTTTGCGTCTTGTTCAATTCATGTGCATCTCATTCCTTCATATCTAGTAGTTGCATGATATTCTGAGTAGCTTGGAGAACCCTTTATGTATAGTTAACCCAGTGGGAGGGATCGCTACTCTTCACCGAGTATGCTGTGCTTGCGTAGTGAGACTAGGTGACCTTAACCTGGAGACAGACCTAGTTGTGTTCGATATAGTGGACTTGGAGGTAATTCTCGGTATGGACTGGCTCTCTGCCTACCATGCCAGGGTGAATTGCGTTGAGAATTCGGTAGTGTTCGATCTTCATTCCGAGGGATCGTCGTCTGACATTCCTTGGGATGGAGAAGGACAGCTATCAGTCGGATTTCCTGTTTGCGGCAGATGCGGGACAGAAGTTATCCATGGAGGATATTTACACTGTTTGAGATTTCGGAGGGGTATTTCAATAGATTCCTGGGTTACCACCTAAAAGGGAGGTAAACTTCAACATAGAACTCATACCTAGCACTAATTCAATTTCACTCGCAACTTATCGAATGGCTCCGACTGAGTTACGCGAGATGAAGGAGCAGTTGTACGAATGGAGTGCACTGGGTTTTATCAGACCGAGTACATCTCCATGGGGCATGCCAGTTATTTTTGTGCAGAAGAAGGATGGTTCGCTTCGCCTTTGCATCGATTACAGACAGTTGAACGAGGTGACGGTAAAGAACAAGTATCCATTGCCTAGGATCGAAGACTTATTAGACCAGTTGAGGGGAGCCTAGTTCTTCTCAAAGATTGACGTAAGGTCAGGGAACCATCATTTGCGGATCCATGAGGACATTCAGATGACGGCTTTTCGTACTCGCTATGGGCATTACGAGTTCGTGGTCATGCCATTCGAGTTGACAAACGCGCCAGCAGCTTTCATGGACCTTATGCATAGAGTGTTCAAGCCTTTTCTAGATCAGTTTGTTGTTATCTTTGTGGATGACATCCTGATTTACTCGAGGTTTAAGGAGGAGCACGAGGAGCATCTCAGGATTGTATTGCAGACATTGCATGACCACCAGCTGTATGCTAAGTTGGAGAAATGTGATTTTTGAAGGGACAGTGTTAGATTCGTTAGCCATGTAGTATCCAGCAGTGGTATCTTCATGAATACGACTAAGGTGGAGGCAACTTCTTGGTTAGCAGTGACCAAAGAACGCAACGGAGATCAGGAGCTTCCTTGGTCTTGCGGGCTACTATAGAAGGTTCATCGAGGAATTCTCCACTATTGTAGCGCTGTTGACCAGCTTGATAAGGAAAGAGGTGAAGTTTAGCTGGGATAAGCAGTGTGAATCGGCATTCGAGGAGCTCAAAAGAGATTGACCTCAGTGCCAGTTCTTGTCGTACCTATCGTTGGGAAGAAGATGGAGGTATACACGGATGCATCGTTGCAAGTCTTGGGCACAGTGCTTATGCAAGATGGATGTGTAGTGGCTTACACTCCGCGACAACTTAAGGTTCATGAGCGTAACTATCCCACTCATGACCTTGAGTTGGCCGCAGTCATATCTGCTTTGAATCTGTGGAGGCACTACTTGTACGGCGAGGAGGTCAAGTTGTTTTCAAATCACAAGAGTCTAAAATACATTTTCACACAGAAAGACCTAAACATGCGCCAGCGGAGATGGTTGGAGTTCGTGAATGACTACATCTCTACCCTCCACTCTCATCTTGGGTAGGAAAATGTGGTAGCTGATGCGTTGAGCCGTACACCGCAAGGAGTACTAGCACAGTTGATGTGGCAGGAGTGGAGAATGCAGGAGGCCATAGCAGACTTAGGAGTTCAGTCAGTGGACCAACAACGTAGTGGCTACCATTGCAGTCTAGTTGCCAGACCTTATTGGAGCATCGGATCGCCGATAGCCAGAAGAATGACTAGGATCTGCAATTGCTAGTAGCAGATGATGGGAATCTAGAGTGGATGGTGCACCCAGATGGATTAATCAGATATCAGGGTAGCACAAGTCACGGTATTCCATTCATCCTAGGAGTACCAAGAAGTATCGGGACTTACGTGTGAACTTCTGATGTTCGAGAATGAAGAGGGAGATCGCTCAGTTTGTAGCACAATGTCTCACTTTGCAGCATGTCAAGGCCGAGCACATAAGAGCAGTGAGACTTTTGTAGCCTTTACCTATAGTAGAGTGGAAATGGGAACACATCACCATGGACTTCGTAGTCGGTTTGCCCAAGACTAGAGGTAGCATGGATTCGATTTGGGTAATCATAGATCAGTTAACCAAATCAACCCATTGCTTACCAGTACGATTTTTAGCTTCAGCCGAGGAGATTGAGAGACTAGACGTACGAGAGATTGTGCGACTACATGGGGTACCAGTGAGTATCCTTTCAGACCGTGGTTCTCTGTTTACATCCAAACTCTGGGAGGGATTGCATAAAGCCATGGGCACATAGTTGGACTTCAGTACGGCGTGTCACCCACAGTCAGATGGCAAGACCGAAAGAGTGAACCAGGTGCTGGAAAACATGTTGCGAGCATGTGTGATGGACTTTGGTGGTAGTTGGGGGGAACATCTACCTCTGGTAGAGTTTTCTTACAACAACAGATATCATTCAAGCATTGGCATGGCTCCGTTTGAGGCATTGTACGGTAGACCGTGTCATTCACCCGTTTATTCAGGAGAAGTTGGAGAGGGTAGCATACTTGGACTTGAGCTTGCTCAACAGACCACCGATAAGGTAAAGCGTATTCGGGAGAGATTGAAGTCAGCACAAAGAAGGAAGAAGACCTATACAGATCGGAGGAGGAGAGACCAAGATCGCAGTTGGTGACCACATATTCTTGAAGGTTTCACCCATGAAGGAGTTATGCGCTGCAGCAAGAAAGGAAAGTTAGCTTCACGTTACGTCGAACCCTTCGAAGTGATTCAACGGATTGGACGAGTAGTATACCGAGTCGCGTTACGCCACAACTTGCAGCAATTCATGACATGTTCCATGTATCGCTATTGTGGAAATATGTGTTGGACCCGTCACACGTATTGGACTGGAGTTAGTTGTAGCTTCGAGAGGACATGTCTTATGTCAAGAAACCGATGCGGACTTTGGACCGGAAGCAGCAAGTCTTGCGAACCAAGACCATACCTCTGGTGAAGATTCAGTGGGGACATCACAATGAGTCCGAAGCCTCGTGGGAGTTAGAGTCGGAGATCCAGGAACACTATCCACAACTTTTCACAGATTGAGGTACGTAATTTCGGGGATGAGATTCTTTTAATGGAGGTAGGTTGTAAGGTGTCACGACCCAAACTCAAAGGAAATTCACGTGGGAATCCCTTAGGTTCAAATCGTAACTCTCACCCCATATCCCTATGGGAGTGGAAAGCAATAAGAGCCAAACCCATTAAATTAATAAACTTAATAGAATTACTTTTACTGAAATTAATCAATTAATTACTAAGTTATTACATCCAAAACAATCGAGTCAAACACAGCGGAAAATAAATATGAAAT
>JAUPMG010021699.1:0-15117 GCA_031762675.1 Pachysandra terminalis | reverse complement strand
TTAACCTTAAAACCATGAAATAACACTATTTGGTCAAATTTCTCATGCCACTGCATAGGAGCTTGCTTAAGGCCATAAAGAGATTTCCTTTCTTGGCCTAGAAGAACAAACCCTTCAGGCGATTCCATATAAATCTTCTCGATTAAATCACTATTTAGGAAAACCGTTTTTACATCCATATGATGGATAACTAGCTGTTGAATTAAAGCAATAGAAATTAAAACCTCAATAGATGAAATCCATACAATAGGTGCATCTGTCAAAATAATCACGAGAAGTCATAGCAAAGAAGAATAGAGTCAATAGAATAAGCAGAAAAGAATTCATACAATCTAATCATTCCAATACAAAATACTCGTATCCAATGAAAAACCTCATTCCTGGATAAGATAACTTATCCAACTCATACACCAGTTTGAGTTCCACATTGCCATTTCTGATAACCTTGGTGCCGAAGTTATTTGCCATCTTGTCCTTCTTTCTGTCACCGATCTATTTGTAACTCTTAAAAAGAATACAAACCTTGCAAGAATGATTGCACCCGCATTGAGCCACTATCCATCTTCAATTCCTACAAAATTGGATTCGGATATTGTTGCAATGAGTTCTTCTTTATCAATCATATTCACTTTACTTTCATGGGCTTCTTTCGAAGATGACAGTGTAATGACCGGGTTTTTCACAAAAGTGACAATTTTCTTTCATTTTTCCTGATATCTTGCCTCTTAAAATGCTTATCATTCTTAGGCTTAAGTTTAGTATTCTTGGATTTATCTCCATCAACCATATTTGCCTTCAAATGATTCTCATTCGCATCATCCTTCTAATCTTGACGACGAGAATCTTTCTCGATTTGAAGGTGACGTTGCAGTGATTCCAAGGTATGGCTTTTCTCTTCATGCTTAAGCTTCTTCTTGTAGCCATTCCAAGCAGAGGAGAGTTTAGCAATAATAACCCCTACTTAAAAATCCTCTACAGGCAATTTAAGATCACTAACAATAAGTTAGAGTTCATGCACTTGTGCTAGAACAGACTTATCATTGGTCATCTTAAAATTAATATAACTACTAATTAAAAATTTATAGTTACTTGCTTCTTGGAACTTGTTGTTCAAGGCCGTCTACGGAGACTTTGCAGAATGGATTGAACGATGTGCAATGTAAACTGAGTTAGAGAGAGTATTTAGGATTAGTCATCTGCAATGGACGTTGTCTTCCTTTCTTTTTTGTCTCTTTTCTATCAACTCGGGTATACCATCATCGGAAAATTCTAGAGTAGCCTACATCAAGGATGTAGGCAAGCTTGAGAGTGGTAAGGAAGAAAAGCACATTTTCTTGCCATTGGGTAAAGTTGTGACCATCGAACCAATCAAGACACACTGTCTTGATTCATGACCTGAAAAGATTGAACCACTATACCCTCCATTTGGCAGAGAACTTGTCTAAAAATATTAAAAAAACAATAAAGGATCAGGAGTATGAAGCGATAAAACAATCTACACCGTTGATCAACAAGCTTCAAGGCACTATCAGCTCGCTTTCTTTTAGAAAAGTTTCTCCCCCTTCGATCAAGATCGTGAATGCACTAGAAGTTGGTGAGAAAATGCCTTCAGGATACAATAAAGCCTCTAATCAAGATTCGTTGTGATTCTTGAACGTACACCATCCGATCAGAACATGACACTTTGTATAAGAACCGATTATGCAAATCACTTGATCGAAAGCCTTGGTATAATCTCTTGATCAGATCTGGATCTCTCTTACCAGCAGATCTGAACTTGGTCGAATTGGATGATTATGGATTGTTCAATGATCTGGATCTGCAGTCTATTTATAGACTTACATATACTTGTTCACCAACAGATATGATCTTGATCCAACGGTCTGGATCAAATTGGAAAAGGCATGTAACCCTTCACCCATCATCGATTAGGTGCAAGCATGATCCTATGGTTAGGATCTGACCATGTAAAGGCACCTGATCGATTGACACCTCTCTGATCAAGTGTAACCTGCTCGGATGGTCCCAATCGTGTGAACACTATCAGACGGTCCAGATCTCTTGGATCCATCAGGTGTGTCTGATCGGAATATCACCCAGAACCAGGCATGTCCAAACAATCAAACCAATTAATCAACCCGGTCCAACTAGGTAGGCCACACTCTAAAAGAAAAGGCTTCTACGCTCTTCGCGATACTGCGTGCTAAGTGCAACTACAAAGCGCCCATTGCGTCCTTGAACACGCGCATATACGGTGGTGCGAAACACCACCGAACCAAGTGCAATGCACTATATCATTCCCATTGTTTTTAAACACATAAGCAAAAGGGAGCTCACCTTATATAAAGCCTTCACTTTTCTTGTAGTTATCCGATGTGAAACAAGAGACTTCACAAAAAGCTTTCAACACTAAACAAAACTATTTTGAAAATATCGAACAATCTCTTTTGTCCTATAGCAGATAGTTACAAGAAAAGTGAAAACTTTATATAAGGTAAGCTCCCTTTTGCTTATGTGTTTAAAAGCAAGAGAATGATATATTGCATTGCACTTGGTTCGGTGGTGCTTCGTACCACCATGCAATGGGCGCTTTGTAGGCGCACTTTACACTTAGCATGCAGCATTGCGAGGAGCGTAGGAGCCTTTTCTTTTAGAGTGTGGCCCACCCGGTTGGACCGGTTTGATTGATTAGTTTGGTTTGATGGTTCGGACATACCTGGTTTGGGTTGATCTTCCGATCGGACACACCTAATGGATCCAAGTGATCTGGACCGTTAGATGACGCATTTCATTAAGCGTACCATGGAGGAAGCCATTATTAATATCAAGTTGATAGATGGGCCACCCAAGCCCGATAGCAAGGCACATAATGGCACGAATTGTGACAGTTTTAACCATTAGGCTAAACGTTTCATTGTAATCAACACCCTCTTGTTGATTAAACCCCTTAGCAACCAATCTTGCTATATAGCATTCAATGGATCCAGATGCATGATGTTTAATCAAAAATATCCATTTGCATCCAACGATATTGGCTTGGGGTGACGGTTGAAGGGTCCATGTCCCATTTTTCAGGGGAGCATAAAATTCATCTGTCATGGGCCTCATGGCTACATTCTAATGAGGGTGTTTGGCAGCTTTGGTGAACGAAGTGGTAACTACAGCGTTCAATGGATCCATACGCATGCCGTTTAATCTGAAATATCCATTTGCATCCAACGATATTGGCATGGAGGTAACGGTTGAAGGGTCCACGTCTCACTTTTCAGGGGAACATGAATTCATCTGTCATGGCTACCCTCTAATGAGGGTGTTTGGTAGCTTTGGTGAACGAATTCGGTACTTATCACTAGTTGAAGAGGTGAGAAAGCATTACGGAAGTGGGTACCAAGTAGCCACATTGAGAATTTTTGGCTTCCTTGTGCCATCTTGAGTTTGGTTTACCATATCATGAGTGCATGTCACCAGTTGGACTGTTGAGGGAGCATCATGGGAGGAAAAAGATGGGCTGATCCTATCATCTAATGAAGTTGGTTGAGCAATTGATGAATGAGCATGAGATGTAGCAAGTACTATAGGCACATCTGAGGAGGAAAACAGAGTCGTGATCGAAAAACAAGCCGATGACAAAACGGGTGTAAAGGGTGGTTTGTGAAAGAGTCACCAACAGTAGTATTACTGATCGACGGAAGCCTAAATCAACGGATGACCGTACCCTGTCTCTAGAAGAACTAAAGAGGTAAGACTAAGCGACAGTTTAGCACGGGCAAGTAAGATTGGGGGAAATAGTCGGTCAAGGTGTTAGAAATTTATGATCTCTCTTCAACACCACGTATCAGGAGTCTAACTCATTGAAGCTCCCCAACCGCTATTTCTCCTACTGAGATTGTGTGAGAATATACTTCGGAGCTATGTTTAAGCAATCTTCCATACTCTTCCCATCATCCCTAATCTAATGGTGGTTTTAGACTGCACCTGCAACAGGTTGCCTACATACCCAAATAGGGATCAAGTCAGACGTAGTTCAAGGTCTAAGGATTTCATGAGTCTCTCTACCCCTATTTCCAACCTTTTTTCATCATCTATTTTAATGATAGTGAGCCGCTATTTATAGCATTTGAAGAAAGATAATGGAAGTTAGTTTTCCTTTAAATCATCTTTAGTGGTGTTAAAATGCTTACCTGGGGTAACATGCATTATTTACCCCAATCTCCGAGGTGGACCAATCCCAAGTCATATTAACAAATTACATGTTTGCCACTGAAAACCGTGGCATGACATGTAGTTCATGACAAGAGGTTGGCGAGTCCCCCTGTATGTCACGCTCGTGACGCCGCGATATGGGCGATGGCGATCAGCAGTATGAGTGTAGTAGAAGTTGTTTCAGTCTTGAAGCCGTCAAGGCTGTCTAGTCTTAGTACTTTTGAGGTTCTCAAACCTTAGTAACTTCGAGACTATTCATCTTAGGGCTTTCGGGGTCCTCGAACCTTAGCACTTTCGAGACTGTTTGTCTTAGTGCTTTCGGGGTCCTTGAACCTTAGCACTTTCGAGACTGTTCGTCTTAGTGCTTTCGGGATCCTTGAAACTTAGCGCTTTCGAGACTGTTCGTCTTAGTGCTTTTGGGGTCCTCAAACCTTAGCACTTTCCAGACTGTGTGTTTACCGGGATGCATCCTTTTGGTAAACGTGAGACGCATATCAACTGCCCGTCAAGGGGATCTGGCATCCGCCATGGGTGAAAATCAACTACCCGTCGAGGGGATCTGACATCCGTCGTGGGTGAATATCGAATACCCGTCGAGGGGATCCGGCATCCGTCGTGGTTGAATATCAACTACCCATCAAGGAGATCCGGCATCCGCCACGGGTGAATATCGACTACCCGTCAAGGGGATCCAGCCTCCCCGTGCGTGAATATCGACTACCCGTTGAGGAGATCCGGCATCCGCCGTGGGAGAATATCAACTGCCCGTCGAGGGGATCTAGCTTCCGCCGTGGGTGAATATCGACTGCACGTCGAGGAGATCCGGCATCCGCCGTGGATGAATATCGACTGCCCGTCGAGGAGATCCGGCATCCACCGTGGGAGAATATCGACTACCCGTCGAGGGGATCTGGCATTCACCATGGGAGAATATCGATCAAATAGCATTATTGTCAATGTGATTTTCAAGGAACGTTTTTGTAGTATTGATCTGATGAGTTGATTTCCTGTGGCACCAACTTGGCAAGGTGAGCATTCCGTGGCATCAGCTTAACGAGTTGATCTTCCGTGGTATCAATTTGCTGAGGAGCATCAACTTCGCGAGTTGATCTCCTACGTGCCACCTTGTTAGGGAGCGTCAACTTCACAAGTTGATCTCTGCAATATCAACTGGGCGAGGGGCATTAACTTTGCAAGTTGATCCCCCGCGATACCACCTGGGGCAGGGGGCATCAACTTTGCAAGCTGATTCCCCATGGTACCACTTGGGGCGAGGGGCATCAACTTTGCAAGTTGATTCCCCACGGTACCACCTAGGGTGAGGGGCATCAACTTTGCAAGTTGATCCCCCGCAGTACCACTTGGGGCAAAGGGCATCAACTTTGCAAGTTGATCCCCCGCGGTACCACCTGTGGCGAGGGGCATAAGGCAGGCACAGTTACCAAGCGCCCTTAGAGGGAAGTGTGGAGGAAAAAGAGACACGTCACTACAACTGTGACAAGTTCGGACACTTCGCTCGTGATTGCACTGAGCAGAAACAGGTACGAACTAACCCAACCTCTAGCTTACGTTGCATGTTTGCACTGATGTCTTGTTTGTCATTCAAATCCTGATTGGATTGTAGATTCTGGAGCAAGTAGACAAATAGCCAGAGACAGAGATGGGTTCATAGACTACAGACGGATACCAGTTGAGAGTCAGAAAGTATACATAGGGAACAATACCAGTGTGGATGTGCTAGGAGTTAGCATATATCTGTTGAAGACTCGCGCACTGATGCTTCATAACGTACTCTAGCACCCGTCATTTGTTGTAGTCTCATATTTGTAATAGAGTTACTTAGACTAGGCTTTTATGTTATTTTCAGTAGAGACTGTCTCCATTTCTTTAAAGTCGGTTTTATATGGTAGGAGATTTATTTCTAATGGGTTGTTCAAACTTGATATTGATTATTCAAGTAATGAAAATTTGGTTTTTTATTTGACTTCCAATAATGATGATGTTATTATTTTTGATTCATTGAGATGACACGCTAAACTAGGCCACATATGGCTAGAAAGGATGAACCGATTGCCTAGAGCAAGTCTACTAGGATCACTTGTTAAGGTTCAATTACCAATTTGTGAGCATTGTTTGACTGGTAAGTCATGTAAAAAACCATCCGGTAAGGCACTGAGAGCGTCTGCACCTTTAAAGTTAGTCCATTCTGACATATATGGACCAATCAATGTCAGGACCTGTCATGGAGAGTCCTATTTCATCACATTCATGAATGATTACACACGATACAATTATGTGCACTAGTTTTCCACAAGTTAAAAGCATTAGATTGCTTATCTGATTTGTTTCTAAAGTTATGTGAAGAAAAAGAAATAGGCAAACAACTGACGATCCCTGGCACACCTCAACAGAATTGTGTTGTTGAGAGAAGGAACCGTACCTTATTAGACATGGTGAGGTCGATGATGGCACATGCGTCCCTATCCATTAGCTTTTGGGGAGACGCATTGATTACTGCAACCTACATCTTGAACAGCGTCCCTACAGAGTCAGTTCTTAGCACACCATACCAATTAAGGACAAACAGAACACCTAACCTAACTCACATAAGACCATGGGGATCGACAGATCATGTTCATGTGCCTTCCCACCAAAGAAGGAAACCAAGGTTTGCAATGTCGATGTCACAAGACATGTCGTCGTAAACTGGTACGACCTGAGACATGTCGCGACATTGGGGGAAAAAAATAACTATTTTCATAATTTTATAGGAGTTTTTTACAAAAATATAGTTTTTTTCTCATGTCGCGACATTTCGAGACTTCCCATGGATTTTGTATCGCAAGTTCCAAAATGGTCAACATGTCGACGACATTAAAAACCATGAAGGAAACTAGACAAGAGAGCCATTAAGTGCATCTTTGTTAGATACTCAAAGCACTTTAAGGGTTATGTCTTTGTCCGTGAACAGACCGATGGGGTCTGACACAGATTGAGTCACGTGATGTGGATTTCATTGAAGATGATTTCCCAAGCAGGAAGTGATCAGGGATGAATCTAGAGGTCTTCGAGATAAATGAGCCAAGGTTGGGATTAGCAGAGATCATCCAATACCCAAACACCAATGAGAACGTTGGTTCTCAACAGGATCTTACGAATTCTAAGGATGTTATGGACAGTGGGCGTGGATTACCGCCTAATGGGAGTGTCCCAAAGAACACAGATTCAAGCAATCCCATGCGTAGGAGTAGTTGTGGAAAGATTCTCCGTCCTCATTTTACGATTGAGGGTGAGTTGTTCATGACTAACAAGCTAGATGATGATAAGCCCGGTTCATATCGAGAGGCGTTATCATCACATGCTTCGCAGAAGTGGATGACTGCTATGCAAGATTAAATGACTTCCATGGAGAAGAATCAAGTCCGGGAACTTATTGATCTTCCCCCTAGGTGGTGCAAGACCAATGGAAACAAGTGGGTTCTAAAGGTCAAGCGCAAGGCGGATGAAAGTCTAGAGAGATACAAGACCCTTCTCGTGGCGAAAGGTTACACTAGAGAGAAGGTGTAGACTATGAGGAGACGCTCTCACAAGTAGTAAGATTTGTCTCAATTCGTCTCATTCTAGCTATTGTCGCACACTTAGATTTGGAACTTTACCAGATGGATGTCAAAACTGCGTATCTCAATGGATAACTGAATAAGGAGATTTATACGCATCATCCAGAGGGTTTCATGGCTGAGGGGCATGAGCATAGAGTTTGCAGACTCAAACGCACTATATATGGCCTAAAAAAATCATTCAAGAAATGGTATCTTCGATTCCATCAAGCCATTATAGAGTTTGGCTTCAAAATGATCAAGTAAAGCCATTGTGTTTATGTTAGACACCATAATAGGAGTTTTCTTATCTTGTCACTGTATGTTGACAACGTATTAATAACAAGGAATGACAAGCATGGTGTAAGGGATAGGAAGGGGACGATCCCCGAGTCAGTTCCGATCCTAAATAAACCCAAAAAAAGTGGATCGCCCGATCCGGACCAGGATCGGACGATCCATAAATTTTTTTTTTTTTTTTAATTAAATGAGGTTGTTCGTCTCGGCCGATCCAACTCGGGATCGGCCGAGAACGATTCCGAGCCGGGAACCGAGTTTAAACACTATGATGACAAGGAGATGATTGTCGCCACTAAAGAGTGACTTTCCTTCAGTTTTCAAATGAAGGATATGGGTGAGGCAGATTAGGTGCTTAGTATTAAGATTCATAGAAATCGCGCTAAGAGGCTTCTTTGTTTGTCTCAATAGACTTACATAAGGAAAGTAATTGAGCGTTTCAAAATGCATGATGCTAAACCCACTGACACTCTTGTCAAAAAGGGTGCTTCATTACATATTGGCTTTTGTCCAAAGACAAGAGAAGAGAAAGAACAAATGGTTCGTGTTCCCTATAGCAATGCTATAAGTAGTTTGATGTACGCTATGATGTGTACTTGACTTGATATTAATTTCGCGGTTGGCTTAGTTAGTCGTTACCAAAGTAACCCAAGGCAAACTCATTGGAAGGCAGTGAAACATATTCTTCGATACCTACGTAAAAAAACAGATTGCATGTTTTGCTTCCAAGGAGCAGATTTACAGCTATGAGGCTACATCGATGCAAACTGAGCAAGTGATCTAAATGGTCGAGCGTCGATGTCAAGATACACATTCTTGCTAGGTGGCGGGGTCATCTCTTAAACTAGCAAGAAGCAAGTCTGCGTCGCTTTGTCCACCATGGAGTCAGAGTACATAGCTTGATGTAAAGCCATCCAGGAGGCCGTATGGTTGAGGCGATTCTTACAGAATCTTGGAGTCTTCAGAGCTGGCGTAGGGCTGATCACCATCTATTATGATAGCATAGTAACGCTGGCCTATGCCAAAGACTCCAAATACCATGGCAGGACGAAGTACATTGACATTCACTATCATTAGATCAGAGACAGAGTTGCACATGGAGACATATCCCTTACACATATCTACTCAACAGATGATAGCTGATCCTATGACTTTTTTTTTTTTTTTATAAGGATAGCTGATCCTATGACTAAACCTATAAATAAAATGCTTTTACGGTTCATGTCAAAGAAATGGGATTACGGAGATTGTGATTTGTGTTAGGTAGTAAAGTTTTTATTTACATTTGATATAAAGATATCTCATATTACATTATATTTCATGCGTGAGAATTTAATAGAGTTTATCTTTCCATGAACCATGAGATTGTGTATTACATATACACTTTACACACACATTACCTCCATATTATGACTTATGAGGATATCGATTCTAAGGGTGCAACTCAATTCGGTTTAGGTCAGGCTAACCTCAACCCAACCCCAAACCGACCTCTTTGAAGGTCAATCCAACCCGATTTGAAACCCAAACTATAAAACCCAAACACCAAACTGATTTTATTTTGTAAACCCTAAACCCAACCCAATCCAAACTGCAATTTCAGATTAATTTGGGTCTAATTAATTCAGGTTGATAAGCACAATCACAACTTGAGTCATATATTTGGACTTAAACCAACCTGAACAATGTGGAAATACTTAAAATCAAATCTAACTTACCCAACACATTTATCTGGAAAGGACTTATTTAGAAATAGCAGATGTTTAAAGAGATTTTTATAAACCCCTACATTCTAAAATTTACATAGTTCTAATATATATATATATATATGTATTATTAGCCAAGTTAATTCAGTTTGAGTTGTGGGTTACCCAAAGCCATTAAATTGAGAATTTTTTTTACTAATGGTCAATGCAATAACGAAAATCAATTCAAGAAAAAAGAGATGCCACTGCATGAAAAGTCATGACCAGTTAAAAAAAAAAAAAAAAAAGAAGAACAAGAAAACAGAAAACAACCATGGCTCATTTGGAAGCTTCCATCGAAAACAGAACCGATTATACTCCGGCAAGCCCATCCTCGGATACCAGCTTTCGATTGAATCCCAACTTTTATTTTCTAAGCTAAATATATACTTATTCATTCGGGTATTCAATGTACTTGCTAAGCTTAAGCATATTGATTCTAATAAAACCATTCCATATCTCAACCCCATTTCATATTTTTTATATTTCAGATTAAGAGAAAAAGATAATGATTTTAAGGTCTTTATAAAATAATGAGAGAAAGGAAAGGGAACCTGCAGAAGTGGCAACAAATTCCAAAAATAGGATCATAGACACTTCCCCTGCTCTTGCTATTGCAACGCTGAGCCAAAACATCCGGAGAAAGTTGCAGCTCTGGAGCATCTGCCCTCACTAAAGGAGCATTTGCCGGTCTCTTCTCCTCTCCTTCATCAAGCACTCTCTTCTGCCTCGTTTTTGAAAGACTGACTTCTGCAGAGATTTAAAAAAATAAAATAAATCAGCGAAGAGAAGACGCTAAAAGAACCCCATTCCCTTGCTGGAGTTTAGAAATTAGTGAAAAGATCAGCACAAAACCTCTTGGGGACGAAATGGGGTCACCAAGTTTTCGTTTCAACCGATCAGAACGTCGCAAAGAATTGCTTTTCGATATCGGGTCATTTGATATTTCCTTCAATCGGTTGGAACGCCGCAAAGAAGTGTACCCATTGACTACTACTTTGTTGTATTTCCGTACAGGGGTCTTGCCGGATTTTGCAGAAGAGATGATAGCTCGAAGATCACAAACACTTTTCTGTAGTCCCAGAGAGGCCAATCGAGCCTCTGTTTCCGATCCATTGTATAAGGGAAACAATTAGAGAAAACAAAAAATCAATCTAAATGAGAAAAAAAAAAATCTAGAAAGAGAACATAAAGAAAAGACAAGTTTGCGGGGTTTTCGTTGAATTAATAATACCTGGTTCTCTAGGATTCGAGTATCTCTGAGATCTTCATAATCGCTCTTCGCGCTAAGCCTCCCCATGAACAAATGAGAAGAAGAGAATTTTTTCTGTGAGACACGAGGGTTTTAACACTTTATATTTCTTCTGTAAACTTTTAAAAATTTGAATTCGAACACGCGCTACAAATCAATCGCTAGAGTCGGGGGTGCAACTTGGGTTGGGCTAACCCCGAACCCAAACCGACTTTGGGTCCATTTGGGTTGTTTTGGGTTGAAAAAAGCAACCCGAATTAATTCGGTTTGGTTTTGGATTAGAGCTTCGGGTAATTCGACTCAACCCAAAATCCAAACCGAATTAACCCGGTTAGTAATATAAATTTTAATATGTTTATATAAACCCCTTTAATGTTTTGTTATTTCTAATAAGCTCCCTGTTTGGGTAAGTTAGAATTGATTTGTAAGTATTTGCACATTGTTCAGGTTGGTTTAAGCGCCTTGTTTGGTGTTTGGGTTTCAAATCGAGTTGGATTGACCTTCAAGATGATCGGTTTGGGATTGGGTTGAGGTCAATCCAATCAATTTTTAATTTATGTAAGTCGCATTAGTATATGTGTATTAAATTCTACCACATATCAACAGTAATCCCATCCAATTTTTAATGTTTCTTAAGTTTTACAAAGAAAGACTTTTGTTTTAGGTGAGACCTGCCATGTTACAAATGTCTTTGGCCCGTTGACTACCCAGAAAGTGCAAGAGAATGCTAGAAAGCACATATTTGAATTTCAAGAATATAATAGAAAAGGCGGGGCCTACTCCTATTGTGAGAAAATGAAGGATGAAAAACTTTTTTTTTCTTCTTTCGAGATTCTTCCAAAAATGCACGGTGAGAAAAGCTTTTTTGTCGTCTTCTTACAAAATTCTTCCTAAACATTTGTATTTTAAAAGGCTGACATAGCATAAATATGACTTATGGACCTATGGTATAAGGGTAGAATTGAAAATGAAATTCAAGATTGTTATGAGTTTTTTGGAAACCAAACGCACGAATACATAATTTTCATTGATAATCATAATAGTTTTTGTAACATTCAAACAACATCAAGAAAGTTAATATTTTTCATTTTCTTTTACATTGATTTCATACATATTATTTTATCACATTTCTTTTTGGCATTTTCTTAGTATCCAAATGGGACCCTAAGGCTGAGTTTGGTTAGCGAGCGTCAAAGTGTGTCAAAGGAAAAAGAAAATGAAAAGAAAAAGAAAGTAATGTGAAAAGAAAGTGAAAATAAGTTTCTTGTTGCTGTTTGGTTGTTGCAGAAAAACTGAATGATTCTGAATGAAAATCTGGCATAATGTGTTTGGTTAGCAAAAAAGTCATAAGAATCCTGAACACAATTTCCTTTTTTACTCTTCTAACATAAATCATATGTATGCTATGTTAAATATTTATTTAGCATTTTAAGCCCATAAAATATTATTATAATAATAATATATTATTATTATTATAATATTATATTATATTATATTATAATATAATAACATTATAATATAATATAATATATATTATTATTATATAATAATAATATTATAATAATATATTATATTATACTATTATATTATACTATAATACATAATATAATGTATTATATTATATTGATTAAATAGTTGTAGGTGAGGGCGAAGATGGAATAAAAAAAATATTATAATATTATTATATTATATTAATTATCTTATTAATTGTTTCTTTATTAATAAGATTTTTTTTAAATTTATATATATATATATATATATATGAATGTCAACTATTGTAAATAGGGGTTTTTGAGAAGGGTAGCATGGGAAGTAAAACTTTTCTCACAAAATCGGACTAAGTTAGTCGGAAAACGTTTATGGCTGTTTTTTTTCTTAAAAAAATGGTGGGGCCCACTATTTTTTCCTTTTTCCATGCAACCAAACACCAAAATGAAAAGGAAAGGTACCCACCACTTTCCTTTTCATTTCCCACAAGAACGACGCAAACCAAACGCAGCCTAAGTGAAACTTGGTATGTACCACGGGGTTAACCAAAATGTCCATATGGAAAGATGAGGTATCACCCAAATAAGCCTCCAATTGTTTATCCCCTGAACTCTTCATGCCCCGTCTGTTTGTACAAAGCCTTGCCTAGGACTGTCAATGGATCCAATCATGATCTAAATTCGAATCTGATAGAGCGAGAGAGAGAGAGAGAAAATTTGTTAAACTGCTTTGCAATCTGATAATCTGCCAAGGTATGATTTGATTCAATTCGACTTTTAATTGATCAAATTTTAATATAGGTTGATTCGATCCAATAAGCATGCAATCGAATTTCATTCCGATCCAATATTTCTCAATATTTCTATCAGTATATCCAAATCAACATTAGGTAGGAAAACAATGTACAGAACTCGCAATCTAACCCCACAAGTACATGTACAGGCATTGAGAATATAGAGTGGCTGCTGCAGTTAGAAGGTTTGACTTGAAATCAAAGCCAATCAGGGAAATTCAAGACTCGTCTTAGCCCCCACTTCAAACTACCATTTCAGTTTTCTCAATTACCTGATCACCAAAGAGTGTATCATACTTTAGGCTTCTAGCAACCTCAAAGAAATGTGCAACAGCTTCTTCAGGTGTCCCAACGAGCACCCCATGTCCCAGATTAAGAATATGTCCTCTTTGCCCTGCACATCTCACAACCCTGCCAAATGGATCTTATCAGTTTAGGAAACCAGATTCAAAGTTCAGATACTCGATCCAACCAAACTATGTTTTAGCTCTTAATCTGCGTTCAGGCTTGGCAATACATGACTCCATGGTGTAAAGGATCGGTCGATCCCGAGTTGGATCGTTCGATAAAACTCGGGATCGGCTCAGTCCGAGACATGATACATATGTTGGTCAAACTCATTTGGATCGTCCGATCCAACTCGACCGAGTCAAAACAAATAGGTCAAGACAAGTAATTTATCATTTTTTTGTTATTTGACTTGGCCGATCATGATATGCAACACCAATCCAACTCGGGATCGGCCGGGAACGATCCGATCTGATCCCCTAGTTCAAACACTATGCATGACTCCATGAAGAACACAAGTTCCTTGAGTAGACTAAATTCAGTTCAACTCTTATATCTAAATCCCACAGAAACTAACCTTTCAATTTCTTCTGTCAAGGCAGGAAGTGGTGAAAACAGATAAGCAGGGTCAACATTTCCTTGTACGCTGATTCCACTGCCCAATCGCTTCCTCCCATCTCCCATATCGACTGTCCCGTCAAGCCTGATCACATCAACATCAGTTCCTTTCATACGCTCAAGAAGGCCACCGTTGCCATTTATGTAGAGGACTAAAGGTGTTTGAGGGCACTTTTTCCTTACTACACTCACAATCTGTAGTTTCAGTAATGCCACAGGATAGTCAAAAGCAAGTGTTTGAGATAACATAATAACATAACAAAGAAGTTCTTGAGACAGCGAATCACATATTTGCAAAGAGAATAAGGTGAAAAGAACGTAAGTATAACATGTGCAAAAAATGTGTTAAAAAACTTTGACAAACAAAGAACTCTTTCACGACATAAAACAAACAACATAAGCCTTCAGATTAATGCATTTTACAGACAACCAAATGCATTAAGCCTTTGGTAAGCCTTCCATCTATCTCTCTCTATATACATCTATATATATATAGATATAGATATAGATAGATAAATAGATAAATAGATAAGAGGGAGAGAGAGAGAGAGAGAGAGAGAGAGAGAGAGAGTACTAAATTTTCCAAAATATCAAAATCAATCTTAAATTACCTGCTCTATGTAAGGCTTTGACCAACGCTCCCACATATCAGGGGGTAGTTATCCACCCCAGGAATCAAAGATTTGTATACACTGAGCACCAGATTCCACTTGGAAAATGATGCAGTCAGCTATTGCCTCCGTCAGATGAGAGAGAATGACCCTCAACACATGTGGCGCTGTGTGGCACATACTCTTTATAGTTTTATATGTGCGAGTTGTGCCCCCTTCCACTATA
>JAUPMG010021688.1:0-15117 GCA_031762675.1 Pachysandra terminalis | reverse complement strand
GTCAGCATAACATTCTTCAAGGTTCGGATGGGTCCGAACCAAATCCAGCCATCAAAAACCCCTCCCCTCACTAAGGTCATGACATTTTGGCAACCTGGAGTCCCAAACCCATACACACTCCCAAATGAAGCCTTCAATAGGTATGAAGCCGTGGAAGTAGTCCCCAAGTGGGGAGGATTCCTTGGTGCCCCTCTAGTCATGTTATCCCCAATGCCTCCCATGGTTACAAGTCCTAGAAGGATACCTCGGGGCGGTACCGGGGTGTTTCTGCCCTGGACCGTCGGAACCAAGAAACACGCTAAGCATCTTCCACCGCGTGCGCAGAGGGGACGGCTTCTTGCATTACCTTCCCCAACTGAAACACAAGTAGTAGATGATTCAACAATGGAGAACAAGAGCATATGAAATTTTGTTGTGAAGTTTTGAGGCCTAGAACTGCTGCACAAGTTTAAGAGAGGTATTATTTCTTGTTTCTCTATTCCTGTATTTTGCTCTTAATGTATAAAGACTTCATAGATGGATCTGTAGTATCGGGTTCTTTTTTGTAGGAAGATTTGGTGTTAGATACTGTACCTTTTCTTAGATGTTCATCATGTTAAGAGGCTGAAATTTTATGTTTCAGGATGGTAAGTTAATCTTCAAAGAGGATGTAGTTTTCAAGTTTTTTGTGATTTATCTGCCTCGTGCAAATTCACTATAGATAGATATTACTTGGAGAAAAGCAGCTGTAACTAGTCATAAAACCATCACTACATATATGGCAGTTTATTCAAGTGTCTGTAATCTACTCTCTGAATTGCATCTTCCTTCAAATTTTAACAGAAAAAGAATTGCAGTTTAGAACCAACAAATTAGTAGAAGGTTTCAGCTATGTAGTATTAATAGGGCCATGTGGGTCTGACTTGCAAGATAACTCAACCAAGCTTTCACAACATGCAATGAGGGAGGCTTATATACATACAATAGATTCATATAATAATAAGGAGAAGAAACAAGAAGAATGACAAGAAAAATGAAGATATAAATGAGAACAAGGGACAGCTAAATGAGACAAATGGAAGGGGAAAGCCATGAGATACTTACCCATTTCTGAAAACCAAACTCCTATGTTGAGGGACTTGCTAGGAAGGAAATGTGCTAGAATGAAAGAATGAACCATGACGACTTGTTCAATTAATTGCATTTCAAAGGCCTAACACTCGGACACTCCTGCTATAGGCTGCTTAGTCATTCAACTAGATACAACAAGTGATCATGAAGACTGTCCTCCCATCCTTGGGACGTTGGTAGGACATCCCCTCAAAAGAGAGGTGGGGTGGGGAGCGGTCAAGTGACCACCAGCACGGAGATAACAAAAAAAAAAGTGATTATGAAAATTACGAGAGGCTGATTATGGTTAAAACTTATAAATGAAACTGAAAAGAAGTACAAGCTTGAAGAAGTGTACATGCTAAAAAAAAATGCATCTAAATATGTATCATCTGAACAATAAATAGTACATAGTCAAAAAAATTCAGATATTACACTCAGTTCTACTATGTTAAACCTGCCAGACTAAGGGAATCAATTACTGATTGGAATTAGACAAAATAAGTTCTAATCGAAGCAAAAGGCTTCAAAATGCAAGGTCGATTCATATAGGAACTTTCAGGAGAGAAGGCGCGCCTCGTTTATGCATCGCGAAGATCCACTCCAGTGTGAATGGATAAGAAGAATATCCATCCATGTTTTCAAGGATAAGTTTTTATGTATTTTTTTTTTATATTATTAATATGAATAGGACAAATTGATAAGTTATAACGTAATATTGGCCACATCTAAACCATAACCTTCATATCATAATGCTAAACACAAAAGTGGAACAGACCCTCGTCAATGAGGAACAGAGTAACGTCCATGGTATATCATAAAATGATCAGTTGAGCAATCGAATAACAGAAAAGTATCATGGAGCACCAAACATTGTGAAACATCAGGGAAATGGGGTTCATGACATCACAAATGATCAGTTGAGCAAGCGAATTGCAGAAAAGCATCATGGTGCACCAAACTTTGTGAAACATCAGGACAGTGAGATTTATTGCCTTCCAGTGACAAAGTCACTAAAAGCATCCAATCTTAGGATTTCCATGGATATTACGCAAAACTAAAAGAACGACTAAATGTAACTCATTAAAGAAAAAAAAGTAAAAGGAGAGTAGTCAAAGCATGTATAATTAGAAACACCAACCTTGTGCATGTGTGTGTGTGTGTGTGTGTGCGTGTGAAATTCTGCCAGTTAGTTACAGCAACATTGTGTGTTTTAAGTTTGGATAAAAGAGAGAATAGAGATTTCCAATTATCAGCACGTTCTAAAATAAGGCAACGAACTGTGCATGAAGTCTTCAAAACAAATTAAATCCCTGAAATGGAATAACATGATGGACACGATTGCTTAAACCAGAGTAAAGATACAGATGAACATGTACATTATAACCAACTGTGAAACCATGTTATCACTGTCAAAATATGTGAACAAACACTTGTAATGGAAAACCATTAAGAGTGCGAGAGTGCGAACACAGTGTGGCAATGGAAAAATTCTCAAAAACACATTATCTTCAAATCAGGGTTTCCTTCATGCTTAACAGTCTCATCATCATCTTCAATATCCCAACTTAAATCTTCATTCTGCAACACTCAATCGCTTGCGTAAATCAGCTCTATTTTGGATCCCACTGACAGTAACTTTCTTCTCATCATTGCTTCCAAGATCTTCAATGCTTAACAGTCTCGTCATCATCTTCAATATCCCAACTTAAATCTTCACCATCCTCTTCTGCAACACTCAATCACTTGCGTAAATCGGCTCTATTTTGGATACCACCGACAGTAACTTTCTTCTCATAATTTCTTCCAAGATCTTCAATCTCATCCCACCCAAGGTCTTCTTCCTCAGGCAATGATGGTTGACTTGAAATAACCGAAAAGTCACTATCTTTTGAAGACTCACCAGGATCATTCTTCCCTTCAAAAATCATATTCCCACCAGATGTTTCCAGTGCCTCTTGGCCATTCCTTTCACGCAAATCCGTCTTCCCTTCCAATAAGACTTTCTCATCAGACCCATTGTGGCTAATGGATTCTGTAACAACATCCTCGTTCTTTATTTCTCTTCCCGAACTCGTCTCTCCTATCTCAACAACCTCTGAGCTCAATATTTTCTGTTCCTCAACAGAATTCTTCTCTGTTAGAACTTCTGAAAAATCCTTCTCCAACTCTCTATTTACTGACGACTCACGTTTCAATTCTGAAACATTAGTATCCTCCCTCTCATCATCATCATCATCATCAACATCCCAGCTCAATTCTTCCTCTTCCCCACTCGAAATCGCTCTCTTTACAAGACTAGCTCTAGCATTCTCTACTAACTTAAGTCTATGAATCCTATAAAAGTACCGACACCAGAAAGTCTCGTGATCAATAGAATCGGGGACTAGCTTTGTATAAACCCCTTCTATATCCCCATTTGCTTCAATCAAGCCCTCAATCTTCCCTTCCATCTCCTCCAACAGAAACTCCATCTTCCATTTATTAAAATCATCCAAATCCTCCGGTTCCTCAGAGTAAGTAATCAAATCAGTTTGAATCTCATGAATTTGAGCATCAAATCTACTGTACCGCTTAGAATTCAAACTCTGATTACTAGATTGATGACTATCAAGAGAATCAGTTTCAAGATCTACGGAGAGAAGAGAATCCTTACCGTGAGAAATGATCTCGCCCGTTCCTCTCCACACAGAGCTTCCGAAATCATCAATTGCTTGCCCAACGGATTCCAGCGATTCCTGCGCTACCGATGCTCCGGCATCAATGGATAGTGGAAGATCTTTCACAGCTCGACTGGCAGCTTCACGGATGATCTCCGTCTCCTTCTTGAGACCGGAGGTGAATTCATCTAGATCCCGGCGGTATGTCTGGATTACTGATTCGGATTTGGTTGCGAAGGTCTTGATCAGGTCTCCAATGCTCCAACCGATACTGTTTGAATTTGAATCGTTCTCGATTGATAATGGAGATTCATGATCTGTATCATTTTCTTCTTCTTCGTGTTCGAATGCTTCGGGAGGATATTTGGATTCAGATCTCTGGGTTTTCTGGTGATCTAAGGGTTCTGGATCGTCTGAGAAAACTGATTTGAAGAAATTCATTGAAACTACTAAGACAAAGACTGAGGGTTTCGGTGAGGAGCGAGAGAGAGAGAAAGAAGAAGAAGAAGAAGAAGAAGAAGAAGAAACGGAAGAGGGAGAAAATTGCAAGACAAAACAAATCTAGTGAACTACCAAGGACCGTACAGTGAAGAAGTTTTGGACGGACTCATTTTTTGTCACGTGGAAAATCCATATTTTACTCTCTTTTTTTACAGGTGTCAAAAATAAGTGACTGACCAAAGAAAATAAAGGAAAAATTATAAATAAGCCTTGCTTTAGACACTTGTCATCTTTTCACTCTTCTATAAAATAACTATCTACCTATACTTCTTACTTTACAATTTAATTATCATTTTAGTCGTATGACACTCCCAATTGGCACAATATATCATAATTTTTCAAATTCATCCTTTACAAGAAATTAAAACAAATCATAAACCTTTTTTTTAGGATAAATTATACTTTGACCCCTTGAGTTTCGACCATTTGTACTTAGACCACTTGAAGTTTGTTAAACTATAATTACCCTCTTTTTATATGAAACTTAGGGGGTCATGGAATGATTTATCTCTAATAAAATATAAAATTACACCTCTCAATTCCACCATTATCGGGAAAGGATCTGTTGTGGGGTAAAACGCTGTGGGATTGCTGTGGAGTAGACACAGCCCCTCATAGTGGGGCCGCAACGGCAACACGGTAATTTCACTTGTGGGAGCAACCCCATAGCATATCCTCTCCCGCCACTACCACCCACCACCACCCCCATGACCCCAATTCAATCCATGCTGCCTTGAGGTTTCATATAAAAAGGAGTAATTATAATTTAACGAACTTCAGGGGGTCTAAGTGCAACTAGTTGAAACCTAGGGAGTCAAAAGTGTAATTTTCCCATTGTTTTTTTTTATTGAGAACCCAAAAACAAAATGAAAATATTCTTGAATTATTTTTTCTTCGTTAAGAAGTAAGAACTCATAAACTATAATCTAAAAAAAAAATATGATCAGAGAGAGATGAAAAAGGTTTTGGTGGTTTTAATAAGTGTATTTGGGGTTTTTTATAAGTTTTAGTTTTTTTTTTATTATTTTTGAAATCTTGCTTTAATATTTTACAAAGAATAAATTTGGAAGATTCTAATATATTGTCTTAGTTGACACTGTCTCAAGACCGAAATGATAAAATAGGAATTATAAGTAAGCACCTATTTTATAGAGGAATGAAAAGAGGATAAAGTTGTGTTTGGCCTGGCTTCTGTAAGTACTTATTGCAGCTTATAGCTTATATAAGCACTTTTTAAAATTAAATATGTGTTTGATTGCGCTGATGGATAAGTGCTTACCCATAAGCAGTAGAGGAAAGCTACCCATAAGGAGAAGCTATTGAGAGCAGCTTCTCCCAAGTTCTTATGCGTTGGGCTATTTCACAACTTTAATAATATTTTTAAAATACTTATTTTACCTTTAAACTTTCATAAACACATAAATAAATGTTATTTATAAACTTTAATAATATTTTTATAATACCTATTTCACCCCTAAATTTTCCTAAGCACTTAAATAAGTGTATTTACCAAACGCTATTTCTTCAATTAAATTGTTTATTGTTGCTGTGGATAAGTGCTCTCATTGAGAAACTTATCCACTAAGTGCTTATCCATAGGAACAAGCCGAGCCAAACGCAACCTAAACCTCTAAAATAAGGCTTATCAGTAATTTTTCCAATAATAAAATATTTTAAATCCTATAATTTGACACATGCAAGTGTAGGAGAAGATTCGAACCTACTTATACACAAAATGGTGTAAGTAACCGTTTTTTACCACAGAAGAAGACTAATGATTGAGTAAATTTTGTTAAATAGGATATTGGTTTTTGGTGCACAGAAGACTAATGATTGAGTACTTTTTGTTAAATAAGATATTAGTTTTTGGTGAACCTTTATGGCACATGAATTCGACTGCGTTTTGTCCGGATTCTATAAGTATTTATTGCAAATTATAGCTTATATAAGCACTTTTTAAAATTGAATGTGTTTGATAGTGCTTATGGGTAAGTGCTTACCCATAAGCACTAGAAGAAGACTACCCATAAGAAGAAGCTGCTGAAAGCTCTTATGCGTTAAGCTATTTCACAACTTTAGTAATATTTTTATAACACCTATTTTACTCCTAAACTTTCATTCACACTCAAATAAATGTTATTTTTAAATTTTAATAATACTTTTATAATAACTATTTTACTCCTAAACGTTTATAAGCACTTAAATAAATGTATTTACCAACCCCTATTTTCTTCAAATAAGCAGTTTATTGTTGTTGTGGATAAGTGCTCCCATTGAGCAACTTATCCAACGAGTGCTCATCCATAAGCACAAGCCGGGACAAATGCAGCCGAAACATGTTTTTAAAGTTAAAATCTAAGCATTCAATGAATTGTTTATAAGAATCACAAATACCCTGTTAGTACATTACAAGAAGAATGCTTCCAAGGTTCAAAGCTTCAACTTATTTTCAGACCAGAAGCCATTGTTTGAAGATACCATTTATCATCAAAAAGCATCAAACTGTATTTACCCAGTTAATGTCATAAGCCGAACTCGTCCTTGTTGCCAACGACCGCAGAATTACTCCAAAACAGCTTGTAATGCATCCACCATGAGATCCACACACAGACCTTCTAGTCAATTCTAAGGGCAGCTGCAATTCCTAAAATGTCCTCTCCAGAGATATCTGAAGCACCCATTACATGTCCTTTACAAGCATCAAGTTTTTCAAACAGTGCATGTAGGGTAAATCAGCTTTGAAGCTTCCCATATCTAGATCTGGGACAATTGGAAGAGCTCATTTTACGCTCTTTTAAGATGGGATTAACAAGCGACATTTGGTAGGCGAGATATTCTTTCTATTTCCTTGATAATCATATCCATATCCTCTTCAAATTGATTGTCATCAGCACCTACACGCATAGGTTTTCACAAAAATATATAAAGAGAAAGCAAAAACTGATAATTGATCCAGTAAGAACAGTGGTAGATAACCTTAAACCTCTAGGATAGATTGGGAGAAACATTGTGTAAAGGATCGGTCGATCCCGGTCCGGATTGGCCGATCAAACTCGGGATCGGCCCAGGAGAAGTCACGATCCCAAGCCGATTCCTAATTGATTAAAAATTCTCTGACTCGGTCTGAAACCGAGTCAGATCAGACGACCAAATGTGGATCGTTCGGCACCCCTCAAAAAGTTTATTAAAAAAATGGGTAATGTTTTGAATCGGTTGAATCGGCCGATCCAGAGTTAGATCGCCAATCCAACTTGGTGTCGGACCAGGACAATCCCCAACCCAATACCGAGTTTAAACACTATGGCGAGAAATGTAAGTGGCTTGGAGGTCCACTTCAGATATAATTAGGTCCTACAATTCAGTGCCCCCTCGGAAAATATCCAAACCAAACTTTGACAAAATTGAATAAGCTAGTGAGACAGTCCAGCAGCTTTAGCCTGATGAGGCCCATCAAGACAAAGGTTAGTGTTAATCTCCCAGGTTAGATCCAAAGATCAGTATCTCCATCATGTAAAGGGGACCGAGTTATACCATGTGTCTTCACTAGTTTACTACGCTGTCCTACCCATAGTGTTAAGGATCGGAGCGGGGCGATCCCCGAGTTGATCCCGATACGGGAATAACCCAAAAAGCCCGACTCGGTCCGATCCATCTCGGGATCGGACTGAGTCGGATGTTTTTTTTTGTTTTTTTAATTAAATTAATATGGTTCGCTCGGCCGATCCCGAGTTGGATCGATCCCGAGCCATAATCCGAGTTTAAACACTATGGTCCTACCCAACGGTTACCTTAGAATCACAGAATCTAAAATATATTTACCTTTGCCAACAGAAAGACTGTGAAGAAGCTCCAGCAATCTTTCATGGTTTTTTGCCAGGATAGTTATTATTTCCCGCGGCTTATTGGGATTAGCAACAAAAACCTGCACTAAAAATAAAAGAGATTATACAACCAGTTTATTTGCCAATTGATCCAGACTGAACAATTCCTGATTAACTACTCACAATCCTAGTTACCTGATCGATAGACCAATTGTACTCATGTAAGAGTTGCGCAATTGGACGAGTTCACATTCAAGGGTACTTGCACCAATGGCAGGTAAATATTATTGATGCAATGAGTGAATAGAAACCACATAAACTTATCTGGGCTCTGTTTCCGTTATTTATTGTCTTTCTTCTTCACCTGATTCTTTTATCTAGATCTTTGATTTTTCATTTAGTTCAAGCTCAAATTAATTTACTATCAATCCCATTTCCATCGAGTAAAAACTTATGCAACCACACCTCTGCTGTGTAGTCAATTATCTTACTGAGTAACCTTGTAGAAATTAGCTGTGTGAATAATTTGCCAAGCGAAATTTAGGGTACTTATCAGGTACAGGATAAGGATCACCAATCTGCTGCTCATTCAGGCAGTCATCACGCAGATACAAGCAAGGTTTAAAGGCTCGGGACCAGGGACCGGACCAGTACCAGTCCGGATCGTGACTATTGGTTTTAAACAATTCAAGATCGATGAAGATGATTTATCAGATCATTTTCACTTAAGAGATCTCGTAAGAGGGACTAATCGGTAACTCCATTGTTCATGTGCAATGACAACTAATGGATTACACCCATCCATCCTGACCTAAATATTCCTCAAAACACGATTACTTCGATGAACCAACAAATAGCTTGTACTATAAGAAAGGTATGAAAGCAAAGCACCTTGAAAATGTGGAAAGCAGCTATCTGAATATTTTTGCTTGAATCCTGCATGAATTACAACATGTTATGGTAAGATGGAAAAACTTGTGCAAAGCATTTTCCAATGCTAAAAAAAGATGTTAAATACAAAGTACATATTGCCAGTAGAGTCATTAAGGTTGAACCGACCAGGAGGTGGGTCTGGTCTATGCAGTCAGATTGCCAAATAACCCACATTGGCCAATGAGCTCAGTAGAATATAAATGAATATTAAATATGTAATTGATTTGAAGCGAACTTTTCCAGATCAAATTCTAAGCAGGTGCCTCTGTAACAGGATTTTAAGGAGCAAGAAAAAAGCTTTAAAGCTCATGCATTGTGGTTTTAAAGAAGAGTCAGTAAATTGGAGCTGGAGAAAAAAAAAGTGTGGAAGGAGGAGTGCAATCTTATGGAATTTATGTCCAGAGGCAATTTCGTGGTTGATTTGGTGCGAGAGGAACAGCGGGACCTTTGAAGGAAAGGAATTAACTATTCGAAAGCAGATTGATAAGTTTTGGCACTACTATTTTTTTGGGTCTCTAGTTTGCCAGAATTCAAAGGCATCAAGTTTGCAGATTTTGACTGTAATTGGGGGATGTTTTGGGATTAAGTCAGTACCAGAAAGCATAGGTACTTCTTTGTATGTATTTTGGGTCTTGAGTATAGTTGTATAGGTCAAGAATATAGAGTCTTTGTAATGAATGTATACTTTACTCTATAATACAATGAACATTTTACTGACAAAAAAAATAAATCAATTTGATGCTGCGTATGGAAGAGAGGAATTCTAGAAACTCTCGAGGGAGGGAAAACAGCCTACATATGGTGGAGAGCAGCATTATAAATCAATTTATAACTGAGCTTTTATTTATCAAAGTTTGGGAGTTTATCTTTTGAGCAGTTTTTATTTGGCTTGGTCTTCAGCAGCGTAGTCAAAGCGTCGCTTAGAAGATGCCCAAACAGTCGATTCACTTTGTCAAACACTATGACACCTTACACCATGCTAAGGCTGGCGATGTTGCTTAGATGACCGCCCAGGGTGCCTAAGCGAGACCTCAGTGGCAACTATATGTACAATAACTTAAGTTATACTATTATGTTAGTACCTTACTTTGTTATTTTTATTATTAGGAGTTACACCAAATAAAGTATCATATTAAAAGTTACAGGGAGTGCATTTATAATGAATATCTTGATGACGATAACTGTTTATCATGGTTTTGTATTTTGGTGTATAGCACAAGACTTTTAGTTTTTTTATTTTTTTATTTATTTTTATCATTTTTTATGTTTTTTGATAACCCAATGTAGTGAACTATTAGGTAATAACTAGCAAGTAATCCACAGTCCTTTTTTCTGAATTTTAACGTGTTGATATGCAACATGTTCTAAATTATAAGTTAAATGATAATGTTTTGGCCTTTACGTATTATTTCCATAAATATTATACATAATAACTACTAGTATGCTAATATATGTAGGTTTAAAAAAAAACAAGACTTCTTTTTTTTCTATCACCCAAGAAACACCTAGGAGTTGTTATGTCTAGGGAGGATTCATCACCTCGGCATCACCTAGACACCTTGACAACATTGGTCTTCAAATTGTTGAATGATCATTCTATTTGTAAATGTGTCTGATTTCTAGTCAACATCTAAATGGGTACGTTTGGATCGCATGAACTCAAACATACATGAGAATTGGAATGCATATGAATTGTAAATCTTATAATTTCAAATTCATGTGTATTGAAATTCTGTTGTTCAATTGCCTAATTTATCTAATTTGTATAGCTAGAGTATATATTTTTTTCTTTACTACTTTTTATTTAACTCAAGTGATGTATTCTCTTACAAATAGGGATGGCAACAAGGTTTCATGTACCAGGATTGGGTACCAAACCGGTCCCGATCGGTTCTGGTCTGGACCGACGGTACCGGATCGGTCTCGGCCTTTTCCAATCTGAACCGGCTGTACCCAAAAAACAGATTCTCAAATTTTAAAAAAAAATGGACCAGACCAGTCACTGGACCAGCGAACTGGCACGACCGGTCGCCGGACCGGCGGGATTGGTTGCCGGACTGGCAGGACCGATCATCGAATTGGTGGGATCGATCATCGGACCGACGGGACCGGTCGCCGGTCCAAATAAAAACCGGTCTGGTGGGTTACCCTTTTAAACCACCCCAACAAAATACTTAGTTTACGTGGGAATTAAAATAAACACACCCCAAGGTGTGAATTATAATTCTCATGAATCATGGGAATTGGTCATCCAAACACAAGAATTGAAATTCACATGCCAGTTCCAATTCCCACCCCTGAATTCCTGCGATCCAAACGGACCCAATGGGATTTTCCATTTCTTTTCTATATGTAAATATAAATACATACACAATTTACCCACCAGGGGGGAAGCTTAGCATCAAGTGGGGTTATTGGCTGATGAATGCATCAATTTCCAATTTTTGAGCTGCTTAGATGTGACTTTGCATTCCTAACCACAATTTCCATTTAACAAACTGTGCATGAAATAGAATGCAATCACAACTAAGAGGTAACAAAGATATAAAGAAAAAAGAGAGAAAATGGTGAGGAGCGAGAAAATAGTACTTCATTCAAGTAAAGAATTTTAAAGACAGAATTCAGTCTTCTGAGTGGAAACCTTATGTACTATGTGAAAGGAAAGCAAATTAGCAACATCACCAAAGGAAACCTTGCAAAAAGAATTGGTATGATATCAATTTTCATTAATGTCAAAGAAAAGTAGCTTATCCATGAAGCAATTAGTTCTCATGCTTGCTTATATATATCAGATGGGTTAGAGTCCTAGGAATACTTTGAAATGGTTGTACAACTATATGCAGAGGCAAAGCACAAGCAGGAACCAACAGTACCTCCAAAAGATAATTATAGATCTAGCTAGAGAACTGGGAATTACATGATCAGCTTGAAATTTTTAAATTTTTATGAAATCATTAGATAGAATAAGTCGAACTAAGACCAAGTACATGGAGTGTAACTTTAGCACAAACAATAGTAGAGGTGAAGCAACAGTAAGAATTGAAAATCAAGTGATTCTTAAAAGCAATTAATTTCATTATCTAGGATTAATTATCCATAAAGAGAGAAATATTGACGAGGATGTTGCTTATAGAATTAGAACTGGAGGGCTTCGGTGGAGAAGTGCTTTTAGAGTGCTATGCGATCGACATTTTCCACTCAAATTATAAAGAATTTTGTAGAACACATTAGGCCTGCTATGATGTATGGATCAGAATGTTGGGCAACAATGAAACGACATATGCATAGGATAGACGTTGCAGAGATGAGAATGTTGAGATGGATGTGTGGGAATACTAAGAACGATAAGGTGAGGAACGAACATATTCGAGGTTGTTTGGGTGTGACTCAATTAGGAGATAAGAAAAAGGAAAGTCGGTTAAGATGGTTTGGGCACATAAAACGAAAACCCAAAGAAGCAGTTGTGAGAAGGTGTGTGAGAGAGAAATCATTGAAGGTTCTAAGAGGGGGAGAGGAAGACCCCAAAAGAACCCAGATGAAGTTAATCAAAAAAGATTTGCATACTTGTAATTTGACTGGAGATATGGTTTTTGACAGATTGGGATGGAGGAACAGGATTCTTGTTGCGACGACCCCAACTAGTTGGGATAAGGCATACGATGATGATGATGATGAGATCATTAGAGCGATCACGCTTCTACATTTTGATATACTTATTAACAATATATTCACATGGGAAATTTTAAAAATCCACAAGCATTATACAAAGATGATGGTTATATGTCAATATACAAATCCACAGTCCCAAAAACCTAAAATATGCATGTTGTTATTCAGAACTACTATTGAGCATGTAGAAAAGAACACCAACAGAAAGAACTAAAGGAGAAGCCATCATTCCAATACCTTAAGCAATGTCATCATGACTTTCAAGTACTGGACTTCCATTATGTAGCGTTTCATAATATGAGAATTTGGAGACTCCAATAGAAATTCCGAAAGAAGCTAGAAGGCGACGCCATAATTGTGTCAACACATTTTAAAGTACAAACTGTTATAGAAAGTTAGTCCACAAAATCACAGCACAACTGACCTTCAACGATTGTCTTCTGGTCACATAGTTTGTGGATGTCAGAAGTTTTCCATATAGCTCAAAGAACTGAAACAACATCTACTAATCAAATTAGAGAAATAATGAAAAGGCAATAAAACTGCTATTGCCTGAACAATGCAGTCATACACAATCAGGGAACAGGAACTGAAAGAAATCATTCAGTGTTTCCCACAGTGGGATCTCCTTGGTCAAAGTTGTAACTATGACTTTTTCTGTTGTCAGTGTGACCCTACTGATACTTTCTTGAGAAGGAAATCTCCAAAGTAGGGCCTACTGAATGAGAATATGTCTATCCCTGGATGTAAATTAATGGCATAGACAGGGACGGCAATCTTCCCTTACTACAGTGAGTATTTCTGAAATATAGATCTACATTAACATCTACAGCTTCTTAGCAGTCAATTAACATTTAAGACCAACCAAAAATGTTTCGACTCATAAAACATAAAAAACTCAGTGACCTCTTCATAATGCACAGTCAGGAACTCAGAGACCGCCGTTTCATGTTTAGTAAGCAGATCCTGCCAAATATTGCTCTCGGAATAAGAAAAACTGTAGAAGTTTGGTAATCATAAATATAGAAACATCAAAAACGAAAGCCAAGAGATAAGACCTTAAATGTAGAAAAAGCATCAGAAGCAATATCAAAATTAGGCAGCTCCACATATTTGAAGAATAACTCAAAGCTTGTAGACTCCAACATATATCTGAAAGATCACTACAAAAATTTAAATACGTATAAGATCAAATATTTGCATGTAGAACTCTAATACTGCATGAAAAGCAGCAGCAGCAGCAGCAACAAAAACAAAATGTTTTCCTTCTGTTCTTGAGTCATTGTGTTTCTTCTACCAATTATTTTTCTTAAAGCTTTAAGCTAACAGCATAAACATCAAAAAAAGTAAAAATAACACCATTCCATCTGCAATCCTCGTATGTCTCTGGATTACTGGTTTGCATGAATAAAGCGAAACTGCATTGCAACGTCAAATATCTTCATAGGTTCAATGTTCATTACAATTGATTGTGACTTCAATGTGACAGTATCAAGCACCAAACTAGCATCCAATACATCAGTCAAGAGAAAGATATTAACTTCTCATTCATAAATTTATATTCGCTATCTTATGAATGATGTTTATGTAGTTCCTAGCTCATATCCACAGACATGATTCTATAGCTTTGTTAAGCGAATATCAACTGACCACAATTATGGAAAGGAGTAGTTGCTGATTATTTTGCTATTTTCCTTCTAATACAATCACTAATCCAAAATTCTGATGATAGTCTCCAGAATAACATCAACTTTATAAATAAAGAACATATAGAAGCAAGACCAAAAAACCATGAATGAGCAAATTAAAAACCCGAATCAAATGTCTTACTTTGCGAGGGTTGGAAATTTGATGCATTCCCTCAACATCATTCCACAGTTCAAGGCAATGTCTTTGTTATCATAGCTGTTTGGATAAGATAAGAAAAATGAAAGCATAGCTTATTCAATGAATAACAACATTTAGGAAAGATATAAAGGGCATGACCTAAAACAATTTAGAATAGATTATGAAAGAAGTTGCAAAACTGAACCAATAAATAATATAGAGGTATAAAATACTTATCGTTGACAATTAGATTGATGTATAAGACTGATTGTGTTTTCGGTTTTCTAAATAAGTATGTTTTTCCTAGTGTGGATTACAAAAGCGAGTTTACCCAACAGAATAGTGGTATTTACAGTTTGTAACTAAGTAGTACACTATTAAGTCTCAGTTTCCTCAATTGAGAATGTTCCCCATCATAGTTTGGTAAGTTCATCATCAGAGTCCACTTGTTTTTTTTGGTAGTGCAATTAACTGCAACTCAATCACCCACTAGATAATTCGCTAGTTTTCCAGACGCAAGAAGCAAAGTGGTAGAGAGTAGATGCTGCTGTGAGAGAGGGGGGCGGGAGGGAGGGAGGGAGGGAGGGGGAGAGAGTGTGAGAGAGAGCGAGAGAGAG
>JAUPMG010021677.1:0-15117 GCA_031762675.1 Pachysandra terminalis | reverse complement strand
CTCACTGGCTAGTTAGCTTATGCCTTAGAGCAACAACATTTCAGGTGAATTAACTCAAGTTAAGGAAGAAGAAAATAACGAGGAAATCAAGACTGAAGAAGAGCAGTTCCTGGAGGAAGATGAGATCTACTGTCACCAGTAAACTCTTTTGGTGATTATGTATGTGAATTCTACTATTTTTGGAACAAATTGTAAATACTCTTAACTACAATTTTGGAAGATAAGGGCAATACCCTTTTTCCTTATATTTTGTTTATAATGTGTAGAAATCTGATCTTTAACATAGAACTGATTTCGATGCATTTCCGCTATACTCTGTAATTTTATTATTCTTTTATATTATATTAAGGACTGTTTATCTGTGGCCGCCACTCTCCTTGTGAGGAAGTGAAGGTCATGACCTTTGATCTACGTGGACCTACAAGGATCTATCGGGGTCGGGTCGTGACAGTAGCCTTTGCTCGCCTTGAGGGTAGACGACTTACATTTCTCGGGATCGAGAAGGATATGTATCAGACTTTTTCCTATGTACAGCGGATGGGGGACAACAATTATCCTTGGAGGATATTCCCACATTCCGAGAGTACATCTTGGTCTTTCAAGAGATATCGGGTTTGCCACCTAGGAGAGAGATAGACTTCTGTATTGAATTGGTGCATGGTACTTCTCCTATTTCACCTGCGACCTATCGGATGGCTCCGACAGAGTTACGCGTGTTAAAGGAGCAACTATACGGATTGAGTTTGCTTGGCTTCATTAGGCCGAGTACGTCTTTGTGGGGTGCACCAGTGTTATTTGTGAAGAAGAAGGACGGATCACTTCATCTCTGTGTAGACTACAGGCAGTTGAACCGCGTTATAGCGAAGAACAAGTACCCTCTGCCTAGGATAGATGATTTGTTTGATCAACTGCGAGGAGCTCGGTACTTCTCCAAGATAGACTTGATGTCGGAATACCACTAGTTGAGGATCAGAGAGGAGGATATCCACAAGACGGCCTTTCGCACTCGATATGGACATTACGAGTTTGTAGTGATGCCATTTGGGTTGAAGAATGTGCCGGCGACATTCATGGACTTGATGCACTGGGCATTCATACCTTATCTAGATCGGTTTGTGGTGATCTTTGTAGATGATATTCTGATCTATTCAAGTTCTAGAGAGCAGCACGACAAGCACCTCAAGATTGTATTGCAGACATTGTATGAGCACCAGTTGTACGCCATGTTAGAAAAGCCTGACTTCTTGAGGGATGGGATGAAGTTTCTCGGCCATGTGGTCTCCAGAAGTGGCATCTCTGTGGATTCGTCGATGGTTGATGTAGTTCTAGGTTGGGAAAGACAGAAGAATGCATCAGAGATCAGGAGCTTCCTCGGTCTGGCGGGTTACTACAGGAAATTCATAAAGAAAATTTCCACCACAGCAACACCTTTGACCCGACTGACCAAGAAGGAGGTGAAATTTGATTGGGATGATCAGTGTGAGACAGTGTTTGAAGAGTTAAAGAAGAGATTGACTTCAGCGCCAGTTCTTGTCATACCAGTCAGCGGCCAGAAGATGGAAGTATATATAGATGCATCCTTATAGGTATTAGGTGCAGTCCTTATGCAGAATGGGAGAGTTGTAGTTTACACATCACGACAGCTTAAGACTCATGAGCGTAACTACCCTACGCATGATCTTGAGTTGGCCGTGGTGGTCTTTGCCTTGAAGCTATGGCGACATTAACTTTATGGAGAGGAGTTTGAGTTGTTTTCAGACCATAAAAGTCTGAAGTACATCTTCACACAAAAGGACCTCAACATGTGCTAGAGGAGGTGGATTGAGTTGTTGAATAACTATATCTCGACACTCAACTATCATCCTGGGAAGGTGAATATTGTTCCTGAGGCATTGAGCCGTAGACCACATGGCGTGCTAGCTCAGTTGATGAGCCAGGAGTGGAGTTTGTATCGAGCTATAGTAGACTTGGGATTGCGATCAGTGGATCAACATGGAGGGTGTTATTTGTTCAATTTGGTTGCCAAGCCCTTTTTGGAACTTTGCATTGCGGCTAGTCAGACGGACTGATCACAAGCTACAGTTACTACTAGTAGATGACGGAAAGCCAGAGTGGACAGTACACGCAGACAAGCTGATCAGGTACCAAGGTCATCTATGTGTGCCAGATGATCAACATATCAGGAGGGAGATTTTAGAGGAATCGCATAGTTCGCGGTATTCTTTTTATCCAGGGAGTACTAAGATGTACCGTAATTTGAGAGTAAATTTCTGGTGGCCTGGAATGAAGAGGATATTTCTCAGTTCGTAACACGGTGCCTCACATGTCAGCAAGTAAAGGCCGAGCATCAGAGATCAGCTGGACTATTGCTGCCTTTATCTGTAGCTGAGTGGAAGTGGGAGCTCGTTACTATGGACTTTATAGCAGGTTTGCTAAAGACTCGAGGTACATTGGACTAGATTTGGGTGATAGTGGATCGAATCACTAAGTCAGCCCATTTCTTTCCAGTTAGGGCTTCAACTACAACGAAGGAGATCGCTAGGCTTTCTATGCGAGAGATAGTGCGACTTCACGGTGTGCCAGTCAGTATTATCTCAGACCGTGGTTCACTATTCAGATTAAGGTTCTGGGAGAGTTTGTAAAAGGCCATGGGTACACAGTTAGATTTCAGTACAACCTACCATCCACAGATTGATGGGCAGACCGAGAGAGTGAATCAGGTACTGGAAGATATGCTGCTGGCTTGTGTGATGGACTTCGGTAGTAGTCGGGGAGAATATCTACCTTTGGTGGAATTTTCTTACAACAACAGTTATCGCTCGAGCATTGGTATGGCTCCTTTCGAGGCACTGTACGGGAGGTCGTGTCGTTCACCAGTCTGTTGGGCAGAAGTCGGTGAGAGCAGAATTCTTGGACCAGAACTCGTTCAAGAGACCACTGCTATAGTGAAGCTAATCAGGGAGAGGTTGAAAACAGCTCAGAGTAGACAGAAGAGTTATGCGGATTGGAGGAGGAGAGATCTGGAGTTTACAGTACGAGATCATGTGTTCCTGAAGGTGTCTCCTATAAAGGGCATTATGCACTTTGGCCGTAAAGGGAAGCTTGCTTTGAGGTATGTTGGACCGTTCCAAGTGCTTGAGCGTATCAGACGAGTGGCGTACCGAGTAGCTCTGAATACGCAACTTTTGGCAATACACGATGTATTCCATGTGTCGTTGTTACGGAAGTATGAGCCCGGCCCATGACATGTTCTGGACTGGAGCCAGTTGCAGTTACTCGAGGATGTGTCCTACGTAGAGCAACTTATGTGAGTGTTGGACCAGAAGGAACAAGTCTCGAGGACCACTATTCCTTTGGTAAAGATTCAGTGGAGTCATCACGACGAATCTGAAGCTTCGTGGGAGCTAGAATCTGAGATTCGGGAACGTTTCCCTGAGCTGTTCATGGATTAAGATATGCAATTTTGGGGATGAAATTCTTTTAAGGGGGTAGGTTGTAATGACCTAAACTCACTAAGGGAATTTTTCCTTTTATTTGTTTAATTACATAGCTTGTGCTTATGTAGTTTATAAATTTATGTGACTTAGGGTGTAATTATAACTTAATAAACAAACTTGGGGGTCATAATGTAAATATGTTTATTATGGGGTGAACTTAGGAATTAGTAGACCTGACCCAATTTCAAACGCACGATCACTGCGTTGAATGAGTCATTTGGACGTGGCTTGCCTTATAGACGTTATGGAAGTGAAAGGAGGAACTGCCCCTTATAGCTCTAACTTCCCATACGTATGAACCACCACAAGAAAGGATTTTGATTGAAGGCTTAAGAAGGAAGGACTGAGAGGTTTAGATTGATAGAATTAAAGGACAGAGAAGAGAGAGTTTTATACACATTCTGAATCTGAGATCTACTGCAGAGAATAAGAGAAGAGAGAAGGGAAGAAGAGGAGAAGGAGAAAAGGAAAGGATTCATGTTCGTTTAGATTCAAACCCACATTTGATCGGTAAGTATCTCATTCTTTATAATCTGATTGTTGCACATGATTGATTTTCTGTTTACAGGATTGATTCCTGTTTTTGAATCACAATGAATGATCTGTTTCCTTGTTTTCAAATGAAAAAGTTGTAAGTACAGTTAACCTCTTGTGTGAGCAATTGAATCATGTAATGAGAATGTGTATGCAAGCATCGATTTACATAGAATTTCATAGAAGCGTGGTGTATATTTTGTTTAGGAATCCATCATTATTAGAGTATGTACAATGATATGTATGGTTAATACTCCTTGAGAAAGTATTATCGAATCCTATGGAAATTCATGTCTAATTGGATTATATTGTTAGAATGATGTTTAAGAAGATTTATATGTGAACTTTCAGATCAAACAAATTAATTTGGGAAATCTTGGCAGACCAAGGGTCTGCCTAACTGACTCGGTAGGGTTTCGGTAGAGTCTTCGGCATGCCAAAGAGTCTACCGAATCAAACCTTGTGTTTCTGGGTTTGGTCATGTTGTCAGGCTTGGTAAGCTTTCGGTATACCGAGTGTCAAACTCGGTAACTTTTCTAGTGAGTCAAATATTTGGTCTGTGGTGCTCAGTAGGGTTCTCGGTATGCCAAATTGTGTTTCGATAGATTTTCCAGAAGCTATTGTTTTGGTCTGTAAGGTTCGGTAGAGTTTCGGTATGCCGAGAGGGCTACCAAAGTCCACCTGGAGGTGCTCGGTGGCCTGTTCGGTATGCCGAAGAGGCTGCCGAAACTCGGAATGCTCAGATTTGTTTTGGGATTTCTCCCAAAGGTCACTAACCACCTAGGGATGAAGTTATAATCTGGATTTAGCATGATGAATAGGTAGTTAAGTTCATAATTCTTGATTATGTGATTATTAAATGATATCAATGATATGAGATACATGGAGCATAGTAGATTATGAATGATGACTTGCTAAGGTTCTGAGATAACTATTGGGAAGTGAATGATGGAATTCAACGGATTATCTATGTGTATGGGCGCGTAGATAGTTTCTGAGGGAGACTATCATTTGGGTCCTATGGAAATTAATGCATGCATACTATGTTTATGTGAAATGTCAAGTGTACCCGAGAGGTGGAAAATAGGTTGTCTAGACCTGTAGGTTGAAAGGCCTACGAAATGAGTTATGGGATCATAGTCGGTTACATAAGGTCGGCTAGACCTTGAGTATTGTACACTCATGAAATAAGTACATGGTGGCCTTCGTACCATGGGTTAGCGCCCGGAACGAAGAGGGGGCTGCCGGTTGTTCCTGGTGAGATTGTCCCAAAATGATATTTATTACTGAAGCTGCAATGAGGGACACTTAACCTAACATGTAACCATAGACATTTCATAATATTGCATTTGTATTCCTTGTTTGAGCATCCTTTAGAACATCTAAATGACATACATGCATGTCACTTATCTCATAATAAATTGCCATATATTCCCATGTCTACTCTACTGTTTTGTCGAGAGTTTTTGGTATCATGTATGATGATGAGGTTGGTGACATAATCGTTCTTACTGGGCATCCAAGCTCACACAACGTTTCATGTTGCAGGTTAAGCTAGTTGTGAGGAGGTCAAGGACCATTATATCAGTTTTCTGCTTTAGAATTTGATTTATGTTTATTTACCATGTCAGTTGAATAAACGTCGTTTCGAGACTTAGGTTATGGAATTATGTAATAATGGCTCTTATGAAGCCCATTGTTGAATTTTATTTACTTGGATTATATGTAATAATTTTCTTACGGGATCTGGGGCGTGACAAGGTGACAATCCTACGAGGAGCATTGCGAACTGTGACCTTAAGAAGGCTGAGAGTTCTGCTATTGTTCTACAAAGATTGAAAAAATTGCACTGACTGTTGTATAGTAGGAGGGATATTTTCGAAGATTACCTGATTTCTTGCAATTCAGATTGTCCAAAGGAAGTTCAGGCTTGTGGTAAGTGGAGACACATGATCATGGCCGGGTAGAGGGCCAGGAACCAAAGCAATATGAGAGAGCCAATCCATAACATAGGAGATAGGGCCAATGCCTTCAATTCTTCCACTAACACGGCAAACCAGATTGCCGTAGCAAAGGGGCAGGTAAGGAACAAATGTGTAGGATCTTCAGGGCAATCTTTGCATAAACCACAAGCAAAATTGGGAATGTTAAGTCTTTTATGTAGAAGATCACCAGTCATGTTGGCAATATGCAAACATATCCAGGCAAAAAAGCAAATTTTTTGAGGGCAAGTAGTGTGCCAACATTCAAGCCAAATCTTACAATTTCCGGATAGAGACTGGGATCCAAGATGGATAAGGTTATAAGAAGAGGCCACCGAGAAATCCATATACGCAGTCTCACCCCAAATTAGGGAATCGCCATCCGCATGACAGTAAATGGGGGTAGCCAAAATGGTTTTAGCCACATTGGGGGGCCAAAGCCTCTCAATGATGGGGACTTTCCAGTATTTACACTCGTGATCAATTAAGTTTGCAATAGACAAGATCGAGGGAATCTCCCCATCAAGGGGGAAGTGCGGTTCAGATTGGATCCCAGGAATCCAGTTATCATAAATGGAGATTTTACTGCCGTCCCCAATAATCCAGTGAGCATCTTGAAGAACAATTTTCTTCAATTTGCATAGGCTCTTCCAAACCAAAGAATCAGAGGGGCAAGAGGTCGCATCCCAAAACACTTTGCTATGTAGGTATTTACTTTTTATAGTATTGATCCATAGATTGTTTTGAAGGTTGACCAACATCCAGGCTCTTATATCAAGAAGGGCATCATTGAAATGAGTGGGGCTTTTGATGTTAAGCCCACCGACACGCACAGGTTTGCATATATTATTCTAGCATACAGTGTGAATGGGCCTATCTTTATTAGGTTTAGCCCAGAAGAAGGTGCGGGCCAAGAGGTCAAGTTTATCCAAAACATTACAAGGAAGTTTGGTGCATGCCATGATATGCTGGGGTTGCCCTGCCAAGATAGAATTAATCAGTGTGGTGTGGCCAGCCTGGCTAAGGGTTTTACTACCTCAGCCAGCCAGTCTAGACTCCATCTTAGAAATAAGGGCAGCAAGGTCACGATATCTGGGTTTACCATTCAAGATAGGGGCACCCAGATAGAAATAAAATTTACGATCCAGCCGCATAGGCAAGGGACAAAGTACCTTGCGTTTGGCCTCCCTAGTGAGGTTGGGGCTAAGAAAGAGAAAAGACTTTTCAAAGTTAATTTCATGCCTTGCATCCAAACAAAAGTCCGAGAGAATATTCCAAAAACGTTTACACGTCTTAGGATTGTCCCTCCCAAAGAGGTCGATATCGTCCGCATACATCAGGTGGGAGATGGGCTGGCTGCCACGGCTAATACTGATACCATGGATGAGCTGAAGGCGCTCAGCACGCTCCAATCAGAGGGAGAGAACTTGTTGAGCAATCACAAACAAATATGGAGACAAAGGGTCTCCTTGTCTGATGCCTCTAGAAGGTTTGATATATCCTCTAGGGTTTCCATTAACGAGGAAACTAAAGGAAATAGATTTAACACACCGCATGATACACTAACCCAAGTCAAGTCAAAACCCATTCTAAGGAGAACTTGTTCAATAAAATTCCAATGAAGTCTATCATAGGCCTTAGAAAGGTCCACCTTCATTTCCCATGTGTGCCAGATTTCCTTTTTTATGCAGTGAACAATCTCATGAGCAAGAAGGATGTTATTATGGATCGAGCGCTTGGGCACAAAGGCACTCTGATTATGGGCAATAATATTGGGTAACATAGACCTCATCCAGTTAACCATCAATCTAGCAATAATTTTGTACAGAAAATTACATAAACTAATGGGTCGAAAGTCTGAGGCTCTTCTAGGGTTTTCAACCTTAGGGATGAGGGCAATAAAGGTAGCATTGAATTTTTCATCAAGTATACCAAACTGAAAAAATTCCTGGACAAGGTTAGGAACCTTATCCCCCACCACACTCTAGTTTTTCTTATAAAAATACCATGGAAACCATCTGGCCCAGTGTCACCCAATTGATTAATGGTGGTCCAGACCTCCTCCTTCGTGACTTGCTTGAGGAAGGAAGCATTGTTTTCAAAGGAAATCACAGGAAGGACGAGGTCAAGGACCTGATTCGATTGTACATTACATGGGGCTGAGTAGAGATTAGATAAAAAAATCAACAAAAATTTGGTCAACAGCCTTGGGATCTCTAATCACAATGTTAGCATCATTACGAATGGAGACGATGGATTTTCTCTTACACCTATTCAAAGTGTTCACGTGGAAAAACCTGGTATTTCAGTCTCCATCCCGCAGCCATTTGATGAGGGATTTTTGGAACCATAAGGTCTCTTGTTGGTCCAGGGCTCTCTCATATTCCCCTTTAAGATGATTCATCTTTTGGATAGAAGAAGGGGTGGAATTCCAATTAGGTTGACATTGTATGTCCAAAATCAGTTTAGCTAAAGAGTCAACCCTATGATTAATGTTACCAACAGACCTTTTGTTCCAAGCTTTAAGAGATGTGGCAAATTTCTCAAGCTTATTAGAGAGGCTATAGGACGGAGAAATAGCCTCATCGCCAAACCAGTGGGATCGCAGAAAAGACTTCCAAGAGGGTTCTTTGAGCCAAATGGCTTCAAACCGGAAAGGTCGTTCCGATTTGGTGAAGGTAGGATTGAGGTCAAGAAAAAGCATTCAATGATCCAAGACTGAAATAGACAAGTAAGCCTGGAATTGGAGAAGAATTGAAGCCACTCATCAGTGACCAAGCATCTATCTAATTTCTCAGAGACTCCCAATACCAGTTTGCTCATTCAACCAAGTAAAGGGGGTCCATGGTAATGCATCTCAAGTAGGTTGCAGTCATTAATTAAATTAAACAACAATTGAGATTTTTTGACTTGAAAGGGACCGCCACCCCTTTTCTCATGTGGATGTCGTACAACATTAAAGTCACCACACAGAAGCCACGGTATGGTACAAGAAGAAGAAATTTTTTTGAGGTATTGCCGTTGCTGTTCCTGGACATTAAGAACAGAACTTGCATGAACAAAAGTTAGGCACCATTGCGGCCCGGAATTGCCGTTGATGAGAAGATGGAGGGCCCAAATCGTTTGACTGATATGGCAAACATCAATACTAGAGTCCCACATACACCAGACACCTTCGCGACGCTTTGTACATTCACTCCACAAAAAATTATTAAAACCATAACGCCTGATGCCTTTTTCTGAGGCATTAGTCGTGGCCAATGTCTCAGAAATAAGTATCAGGTTGGGTATTTCCTTTCATATAGCACCTTTGAGATGTTGACGCTTCGCGGGTCGACCCATCCCGTGAGCGTTCCACAAGAGTATTTTCATGCTGAGGAAGGGCCTTGGTCAAGACCAAGGCCAGAAGACAGATCGCAAGAAGAGTAGGAATCTCCTGAGGAGAGCTGAGAATCAAGCAAGAGATCTTGGGGAGAATCAGAGGAAGAAGATGGGTAAAGAAGTGCTTTATATTTTTTAACCTGAGGGTGAGGCATACCTGTCTCTCTGGCACTCCTCTTCCGTGCAGTGGTGGTTTGCTCTGAGATACTTTCCAAGGAAGGCTGTGGTTTGGTACGAGGAGGGGAATATTTGTTGGTGATGTGTTTGACATAAGGTTTGAATCTATGTAGGTTGTTGTTTTTAGATTTTATGGGTTTGATCAAGGAGATGACTAGGTGTGGTGAGGCAGTGAGGGTTATTTGGTTGGGGAAGGCTAGGTTTTTGAGATGATCTGGAGGGAAGAAGTTGGATAATAGAAGGTTTGAGGTTTCAGTACGGTGGTGATTGGTTTTGGGCTTTATGGGAAGAAGGATTTTGATCCTGATTGGAAAGGGTAGGACGATTAGGTACAGGTGTTGAGTTAGGGTATGGGTTAGGTGAGATTGGATGTTGGGTTAGTTGAGATTGGTTGGGATTAGCGTGGGCCTCAAAAGAAGCATTCAAGAGGAAAGAGGACTAACGGGTGTCAACATTAGACGACGCATGCAGTTGGAGATCTCGATGCTTTCTAATCTTAAGATTATTTGGTTGCCCATCTATGGTAGCTTTGACAGGTTCATTAATATATGGATCAATAAATGCCAGCTGTTTTCCTTCACGCCTTCTAGGATTGGGAGAGGACAAAATGACGGCTGACTTGTCAGACCCATCTATTCTCTCGTCAACGGACTCCTCAGAAGGAGTAGTGGCAGACGCAAATTCAGATATCTTTGGCAAGGATCTCAAGTCAGTGTACAATAGATTAGGTGGGCCCGATTTTCCAAAAAAATACTCGTTGAGATCTGGCTGTCCGAGCCAACTCGGCAGAAAGAGCATTGAGTTGGCTCGGGTGTTGGTCTTGTCAGACTCGGACTGCTGGGACCCAGGAGGTATCACAGCAATGGCGGATTCTCGCCGGCGAATGGGAGAGTGACTCCAGGGTGCCCCATCACCATGACTATCTTCAGGAGGCTTTAGGTAATTCCTGTGCAAAATGAGAGGATTTCTTCATCTGATACCTTCAGTTCTAATATCCGATGTGAATCTGCGTTCATCCGAAGAACATACATCATTCAATGGTTCTATGAACGGAGCCAGGCACCTCTCAATGGAGTGTAAGATCATCCCACATGAGAAGCAGAAGATGGGAAGATTTTCAAAATGGAACTGGAGCCATATTTTGTTTCCTTTGGGTTTTGCAATGTAAGTACCAGCAGGCACAGGCTTATGCAGGTTCAGTTTTAAACGAATAGCCGCTTCTTTCACCATATTATAAGCTGAACGAAACTCAGAACATAGGACAGAGCCAAAGATGAGCCTAGTTGTTGAAGGTAATTGTCACATCCCAAACTCAAAGGAAATTCACATGGGAATCCCTTGAGTTCAAAACGTGACTCTCACCCCAATTTACATCAGGGGTGGAATAATATAGAGCCGAACAACTTGAAATAATATAAATCTTCTAAAGTAGTGTTTACTGAAATTAATCAAATAATTACTAAGTCTATTACATTCAAAACCATCAAGTAAATCACAGTGGAAAACAAATAAGATATCCTATTCTCATGCTTTAAATCAAATCCCTATTAACTAACCTATTACACAAATATAAGTAAATCATCCCTATTACATATTCTACTAAAATAAGCAAATAAATCCTAATTATAGCTAATATCTTCATCCTTGACTTGGTCTCCACCTTGATCACCATGGTCCTGCGGTCCACTAATTAAAGATCCTGAAATGGTTATGCTCAAAGGCATTAGCTACACTTAGCTCGGTAAATAAGTTAGTTAAACTGTATTTTAGATTGGAATAGGGTCAATGACACTCTCCAATGATAATCCATAGACTAAACAACAATAAATATGATAAATATGCAATGTGTAGTGAATGTGATGCAATGTCCAGGTTATTAATGAATGCAATGCATGCTCATGCAACAATGAATGGGTAATCACCAAGTGTGATTCGTGCAAAAACATATGTTGTACAGATATGCATGCTGTTCGAAATTCGAATATTGTGTTCCCCACACTAGACCAATCAATTACTGAGCAAGATGTCTTATTGAACCATCTCCCGCATACACGACCACTCTCAGTAAGATATTCTATGTATGCATCATAGTTTTAAGGGGCTTCGACCAAGAGGGCACAATTCCCCCACTTATTTTCGGTCACATGTAATAACCAAGGCGTAAAAAATATGAACTAATCTTAGTGAGTCATACACTAAGCGAATGCCAATAGAATTTCACTCGGCATCTGTTTCGTATAATAATACGCTATCGAGATGAAAATAATGTGGTATATTGAGATCTTCACCCTCACCATGAATAGATTAGTCTGTTGGGATGATCAGTCTCTCAACACATGCAAATCAGTCCATCGGGGACTTCCTCACCATATCATGATGTCCAAATCATAATAACACTCAATTAGATCATAATCTTCAACTGATGTGAAGATCTAAAGGTAAAGTCAATCATATGACCAACAATATGGTCATTAATGCAATCAGGCTTATGCTGTGCAATTGTAGTGTAGGTGCACATTAACTAAGCAAACAAATATGTGTACAGTAGTGCATTATATCTAGATAATTAATATGAGTATGCAATTCATGGAATATGTCTCATAGTATCAAATCCAATCAATTCATAAGTCATGTTATATGAAATCCTTAATCTAACATATCAATCATGAAATCAGGTTATAAGCACACCATTAACATCACAAAATGAATATAAAATAATTTAGAACCCAATCAATCAATTTAATCATCCAAACATGTCATAAAATCATCATAATTAACATATAATTAATTAGGAGAAATCAGATATCTAATTTAATGTAAAACAATCAAAAATCAATAGAGCAAGAACTGTCTGGCAGGCTAATAGGTACACCGGTTGGCCATTGGCAATTTAGACAAGGAGTTCAAATCAAATACACATGTTACTAGACCTACTGGCAGGTTAATCGGTACATCGGTTGGCCACCAGCAGTCTAGACAGAAGACCAAATTAGAATGCACAGGCACTGTAGCCACCGGTAGGCTAATCGGCACATCGGTTGGCCATCGGCAGGCTAGACAATGCCCCACAATCAAGATGAGGGATCGGGCAAGCTAACTGATACACCGGATGCCCCTGGGTGAACCGGTAGTCTGCCCGTTTTCCCAGAAATAGCAAAACATCACGAATTTAATATATATATATATATATATATATAGTTATTTTTGATAAAAACTTCCTTATAACACTCATATTAAAATAACATTCCGACCAAAACCAATCAATAATATTAAACAAATAATCAACTTACCTTTACTTGGATGATCATGCATTAAAAAGTTTAATATTTTAATAAAGCGACTTGTTCTTAGATTTGAATTAGTGTGCTATGTCATATTCACTCAATATGGCATCTCATCTAGATCCAAATAAAAAATAAAGAGTAATTGAATTACTTACCTTGGTGTAGCTCGTTGGATTCTTCTTCTTCTTCTTCTTAGTTCAAGTTCTGAACTTCTTCTTCCTCCTTAGCTTCTAGTTCCAGCTCCAGCAATACCACTCTCTCTCTCTCTCTCTCTCTCTCTCTCTCTATCTCTCTCTCTCTCTCTCTTACTTAGAATAGTGAATCACATGTCCCCTAGTGTTTATATAGTTTTCCTAGAGTGTCCAGCTTAGTGTAGGAGTTGTTCTTAGTTTAGAATTATGTTTTAGTTTATAACCCTTAGATTAGATTAGTTTTATTACAACCTTTAGATTAAAGTGTCCTAGTTTTAATGTGAGTTAATCATTGCTTTTATCTTACTTTAATCCTATTTAGATTTGATGTTTTTTCCTTTTAATCCTAACCATTAGATTAATCTAAGTGTTCCTACGAAATCTTAGCCATTGATTTTAGGTGTTCTAGTCTTACTTAAACTAGTCTTTAATTATCTTATTTTATGTGAAATCCTAATACAACTAGTTTGCCTCATTTTTAAGCTGTTTGGGGACTGCTAATCAAATTCTAACTTAAGTTTTCTAGAATGTATTTATTAAAAACGAAATTAAGATGTTTTAAGTTTAATTTCTTGGTTTGGGCCTTAAGCCCATTAAGCTAATTAATTAATTAAACTCCATACTTAATCACTTAAGTCCAAATAAAGTTTATAAGCCCAATTCTTTTTAATTAAGCCCAACACGTAATTAATTAAGCTTTAAACAATATAATATGTTTTAATGTGTATTTATACAAGGTCTTCATATAATAGTATAGATTAATGTAAATATATAGTTATTATATAAATGTTTTAATAAATATAATTTATCTTATTAAATTAAATTATTATTGTACCTTGTATAAAAAAAGAGTTTTCTATTTCAATTTTACGTGTTGTTACAATAATTCTTGTCTTGATATATACTGAGTAATCCATGAACCAGCATCCAACAGTAAAACGATGAAAAGAGATGGGGTTCTCGCTGGGATCTCGGTAACACGTTCCAAAACAAGTTGCATGCAGGCGGTGCAGGGTTTTAGGCTTGGGGGTGAACAGATTCTCGGGTCTAAGGGTTATAATGAGTTTACGAAAGTTTGAGATTAGAGATTCCATTGTTGAGGGGAGAGGGTGTTGGGGCAAGGTAGAGAAGGACTTGAGGAATGGTCAAAGGTCGATTGAAAGGGTGTAACAGGGATGAGAGGAAGACAAGTAGAAGTAAAACAAGGGATAGTTTTAAGGAATGATGATGGGTATGGAGAGCTAGGGAAACAACAGGAGAGGATCTCAGAGCCAAAACCACCGTGGAAGAGAAGACGCAAAGAGACGAGGTACGATCACCTCAGTGCCTGTGAGAACTTATCTTGCGCATGGGGATAGTGGGGATAACTCTTGGTTCTTTAGCTTCGACGGAGAAGATGGCTTCGATTGTTTAATGTTAATTACCTCTGTAAGGCAAACATAGTTTATTAATGGCGGTTATATTCGTCTAGTATAAGGGTGTTATAACTGCCGTAATATATCTTTATAAGAAACATTACCGTATAACTTAGTTGGTCCCACTTAAATTGGCCTCCTTAAAAGGTCAAACTTTTGAGAGAGAGGATTATTTTTGCAGATCAAAAGGATGAGATCATCTATTTCGGCTGATTTGGGAATCTATCATGAAGTGAGAATAAAGCACTTTGCAGACTACTATATTATCATATTATGATTCCTTACAGCTCATATGTTCACGCATCAATTGTTTCTGGTTAAACCACGTCACAAACGGAATAGAATTAAGGGGTATTTTAGTCTAAAAAGAAAAAAGAAAATATTAAAATAAGAGATATTTTAATTAAAAATAATGTATTGAAAAAATCTTAAAAATACAATATCCTTTTAATTGTAGTACAAATTGTTTGCGCACGGGTAGGCCTGTGAATGGACCTGATCATGATCCGGATCTGATCCGATAATGCCGGATTCGGTAGAGGATTTTAGTGATCCGATCCGAATAAAAATGATGTCACTCCCCGGATCCCGGTGACTCAGATCCCAAGGTGGGATGGCACGGATCACGAGGTGAGACCTTCGGGATCTATTGCTAG